>JBBPBX010010238.1:46728-58285 GCA_038048925.1 Garcialebias charrua | reverse complement strand
GAATGAATTGAGTGCGGTCAGAGAGATAGGAGTTGAATCTTATCCACCAGATGCAGTGGTGGAGCCGGGGGGTGACTAATGGTGGCCTTGGCCCACACCAATCCTTTGAAGAAACTACTTTTAAGCAATAAAAACAAGAAAACAGTTTTCCAATATGTTCAGACTGGTCATTGCTCAGCAAAAAAAGGAACTGTCCAGTTGACCTGACTGAACATTGTTGGATTTCTTTACCTGGATCATTGAGCATGAACTTTGATGAAGAAAAAAAATTCCTTGAAAGGGACATGTTTGACATCTAGGTGCAGCCACACACCAAACTGGATGTTGCTATATCTCATTTTTCATGTTGTCCAGCTCAAAAGACACACATACATGTACATATTGGATTACAACACGATAACCCAATTTTCAAAAGGAACTTTTTGTACGCTTAGATCAGGGGTGTCAAACTCATTTTGATCTGGGGGCTGCATACAGCTTAATCTGATTTCAAGGGGGCCAGACCAGTAAACTCATTCAAAATTACATAGAACGAACAGTAAGTCCATTTTTTCTTTGTATTAGTGCAAAGAAGAAATAAATTATAAAAATATTTACATTAAATTAATTGTCCTTTTACACTTTTACTCAGTTTAACATTTATTTAAAGGGGACCACAGATGCAAAATTCCCTTTTTAATGTTTTTTTTACTCAACTTTGGGTATTTACTTCATAAAAAAACAGTCCTTGTGCCAAAAAAATGCACCCAGTGGTTTATTTACTCTAAGTAGATTTATTTATTTTTGATAAATACACCTGGATTCACACTTCCTGCAGTTATTGACGTCACAAGCCGTAGCCAATCACCTCAAACCTGAGTCCAGCCCCTCACCTAGCAACCCCTGGTTAGGCTCAACCCACTTCTGTATTAAACACATGACTGTTGTTTTTCATGATTTCATCTCATCTTTTGTTTATATGTTCTTAATTTCATGTGTACAGCACTTTGTTGCAGCTGTGTTTTTTTTAAATGGCTTTATAAATAAAGTATAATTGTTATTTTTATGTTTTAGTTCAATTTTTAGTGTATTTGCGATCGCTCCCAACGCGCAGCCGGCAAAAATTAAACGAGCGGACCCCCGGCGTAGGGACCAGCGGCAACGGGACCCTCTTCTGGCGCGATGGAGCGGAGCTTCAACTGTACAGCCTCGCTGCTGCCTCGCAGCAGCCTCGCAGCAGCGAGGACCTTCTCCTTACGGATTAATTTACGGGAGACACTTGGTGAACTTTGTGTTGTCTTGACTGGAACAGCGATAACTCCCAAAATCTCCGCGTGCAACGAGCGGAGCTGGCGAACACCGGAAGAGGAACAAGCTAACATTAGCTTCGGATTCGGGTGGTCTCATGCTAAAAGGAGCAGCTAATTGCGGCGCGCTCAGACGGGTTTCGGTAAGTTATCTTAAGCTAGCACTAACAGTAAGTCAAATGAGTAATAAAAAAAGAGCTAATTTTAAAACAACAACACATTACAGATACTGGCTGTTACAGAGGGCGTAAACAGATCGTTGAAGGGCGTGGACTTCAAGAAACCGGTCGTTCAAAACGAAAGTTAAAAATGGCAGAATTAAAAAGGGTATAATTAATTATCTAAGAATTATTTTGTGTATTAAAATGAATTAATATTGTCAAGATAGCACACAGACATAACATAAAAATTTTAAATACCTATATGTGGTCTCCTTTAAATGCATTACACATTAAAAAAACTGATCAGTGATTGCACGTTTTAAAACATTTAGTCAAAAAACTATTTTGTTAAACACTTTCCTGCATGTTAAAAATGCATCAAACCTATCAAAATTTAGAAATGAATGAATTTAAAATCCATTTTCCACATCTAGGAAGCATTTCTGAACACATACATGGACACCATTTTTTTCAGCCAGTGCTGTCAATTTATGATAGCGTTGTAAGAGATACTTGTGAAATGTGTCCAAGCCCACAGAGGCAAATTTGTCCTTCAATTCTGCATCACACTGCAAATCAATGATTTCAACATGTCAACAGGCACATCAGAACCTCTGATGGTTAGTGGTGAGAGAAAAACTGCAAATTCTGTCTCGAGTTCGCCTTTGTGGCGGCGCCGACACTACTGCGGCTTCGTGCACTCTGCCCATCTTTTCAGACGAGTGTGCGTAATTTCAATCATGTTGTATTGTGCCCTGGTGCAATGTTAATAAAGATATATTATATTCTTCTAAAGACCTGAAATCGTTTCTCAAACTCCCTCAGCAACCCTGAAATCTTGTCTTTGTACTGTTTCACATCAGGATGAACGCTTGCTGCGCACACATCTCGGACACAGGGAAAATGAGCAGGGTCTCCGCTTACTATCTGCTGCGTCTCCCATACTCAAATTACCTCTAGGTCCTAGAGGCAATGTGTTTTAGTAGGACAACATAGGAACTGACTAAAACACAACGCCTCTAGCGGACAACATAGGAACTGCAGATTTTAAAGAAAATAATGTTTATTCTTTTTTTTTTTAATAATTCAGATTTATCCTCGGGCGGACTGAACCCCCCTGGCGGGCCGGTTCCGGCCCGTGGGCCGTACGTTTGACACCCCTGGGTTCACACAAAATCAAATGGAATATTTTTTAAGTTGAAGTTAATCAAATTACATTTCAAACCAAAACAATCATTTCAAGACTATAAAATAATAAAAAATATGGTGTTAAATGATGATAAACACTGTAGCTTTGAGCCGTAAAGATTGTCCTTTTTTTAATTTATTTAAATAAAGCACCATGACAGAATTAGGCGTTAAATAATCCAACTCCAAACCAAATGACACAGCAGATTCAACATTAATCCAATCAATGAGTTTAATAAGTCTTCGTCGGCTCACCGTATGCTGTAGAGCACGTTGCCGTTTTTGGATATGCGCAGCAGCTTGTTGTCGGTGGTGACCTCGTGGAAGTTGGCCCCCTTCTCGTTGGCAAAGAACAAGTCGGGCTTCCAGATGGAGTCCAACATGGATGGATCGAGGTCCAGCGAGTCGTCGGGGTACTCGCTGTACGCCAGCCGGGGGTCGTTCCATTGCTGCCTCAGGAAGATGTTGACTCTGTAGTCCTGCACAAACCGGCAAGAGGTGGACGTTAAAGGACTACGTGCATAAAAGAGAATAATTCTATTCTGGCGTTTTATTTAGTGTAACAAGCTCAAGCTGGCTGCAGGTGTAACTTTACGTTAATCTCAGGTGAGTTTACTTTCCGTTTCTTCTGTTCTGTAATTCAATCATATTTAACGAAACAAAAAGAGACAAAACAGGATTTAAAAAAAACTGTAAAATGGTGCAGCATGACTAAATAATAATAATAATAATAATAAAAAGGTAAATCCAACTGCCACCTGAAATTCCTGCATCCATCTTTTTTTTTTCTAAAGAGCTTCTTGTGACCCGGGAAAAGAAAACAAATAAACAAAATGGACAGATGGATTTTATTTTGTATTCATCTTTCTTTATTCATTTAAGATGAGAAACCGGCAGATGTTCTAATGTATAACTGAAGAAATAGAAAGAAAATCAACATTTAAAAAAAGTTAAACTGTCACTGGCCTAAGGAGGGTTACCATGGTAACCACACACCCGAGTCTCAAACCCTTAATAAGGATGAAAACAAAAGAAAAGCCAGAAGTGTGAGTGGCAGAAGCATCTGGTCCTTACAGGTGTCAAATTTCATGTTCCGGCAGCGTTTTATGGAGAAGATATGACAAATTAAAACGAAGCCTTCATTTCCATTTTGAAGAGAAAACACTGAGCGCCAACACAATGTAAGTAAATGAGAGTTTGGGTGTGCGCGCCGTGCACTTTGTGGGGAATAAGAAGAAAACGATCAGTCCTAGAGACTTGGAGACAGACTAATATAAACACCCACGTTATGATGAACAAACTGTAGGAAAATGTAAAGTTTGTGCGAGGAAGTGTTTCAACTCAAAAGTTTGAGTGTTATGACATCATCAGACTCTACGGTGAACATACTGTTACTGTTATAAATTATTAGTTACAAGCAAAATATCCCTTCAGTTATTTAACAGTCAACAATGGTGTACCACAAGGTTCTATCTTAGGACTCACCCTCTTTATAATCTACATCGGTAATGTAGGTCAGAGCATCCCTGATGCATCCTTAAATTACTATGCTGATGACACAGTTGTTTATTGTTGAGCTAAAACAGTTGCTAAGATTTTCCAGCTTTTACAATCTGCTTTTGACATCAGCCAGTCAGATTTGTTCCATCTCAAACTTGTCCTAAATGCTGATAAAACCAAAGGGATGCTTTTTTCAAACAGGAAGTCAGTCCCAGCAGTTCTTCATTTGGTTTTATCCTCAAATGGTGTCCCTATTGAGTTTGTCGATTCCTACAAATATTTGAGTATTTTGGTTGATTCGCATCTCTCTCATCTCCACGTGGAAAACCTAGTAAGGAAATTGAAAAAGTTATTATTTAATTTTTTTCAGAAACAGACCCTGTCTAACTCTGAATGCCAGGAAAAGTCTTGTAACTGTGACATTTCTTCCCTCCATTGATTATGGTGACATTATCTACATGAATGCTCCTACAAGCACCCTGCAGACGTTGGACGCCGTCTATCATGGTGCACTAAGATTCATAACTGGCTGTAACTACCATAGTCGTCATTTCACTCTGTATTCACTGGTTAACTGGACATCATTAGCTTCACGCAGACCCTCTCATTGGTACATTTTCATCTTTAAATCACTTCTTGGTCTGCTGCCTTCATACATCTCCTCCTACATGTCTCTGCGTGAGTGCAGCTACAGCGTGCGCTCTCAGGACATTATTACCTGCAGTGTCTCCTCAGTGAGGACTGAACTAGGCAAAAGGCCTTCTCCTACTCTGCTCCTGATTCCTTGAATATCTTGCAAAAAGATCTTAAGCTCTTGACCTTAACCTCTCCAAGTGGCTTCATACATGTTAAGTTCATGGAAAAAAAAACAATGCAGACGTGCTCTGGTTTTTAGTTTTCTACACTTCATTACAACCTAGCTGTTTGTTTTTTAAATACTACATTTTTCACTAGCAAAAAAAAAAGAAAAGAAATCTCAATGTGTACATGTCCTTTATGATTGTCTATTATTGTCTTTGTTGTCCACTGTTGTCATCACTCTGTTAAAATCAGGTCTCTCTTGTAAATGAGTCCCTGAGGCTCAGTGGGATTAACATTTCTGAATAATGTTTGAATGAATCAATCAACAAATTGACTTAACTACAGCTGAGCAGAATTTATTTGCGTATGGGAGGTAAACATACACAAAATGCAATGAATAAACTATTTTGGAAAAAAATACTCAATGACACAAAACCCAGACTTTATGTATCTGCAGAACAGTCCAAACCAATTTCAAAGACAAAGTTAATGGAGTATTCTTTGAAATGAACAACAAGATCTAAAGGAATCTTCTTAGACCAATATATTTGTTTTAGAAAACACAGAAGCATCAGATTGTACGGATATTTTGTATGTTCTCGCTGTACCTCGGTGCAATGATAATAATGCTTATTCTGATTCTGATACATGTATTTGCTCAATGTATTTTGCTGAAACATATTAAAACATTTTGTGAAAATGTTCATAAAAATTCTCTATGAGTTTTTCTCTGATCCACACCTTCCTGGTAGCAGGTTTAAACAGTTATTTTATTTTAACTTGTTCTTTGACAGGTTAAAATAAAAACAGGGGTTTTTCTGGGGTTTTATCAGCAAAGTTTCTGCAGGACTGTAAACAAACAAGCAAGACAAAAGCAGATAAAGAAAAATAAGAATGTATTGAAAAAAAGTTTGTTGATTTGCTTAGGATTAATAAAAAAAGTAATTAAAAAAATAAAATCCCAAACAACAATTCCAGCCTCTGCTGTGGAAGCTGCGTTCTTTGAAGGTCCACGCTTTCTGGTTGGAGGAAAATTGATTTAGCAGGAAAATCAAATGACAGCAAAGCAGCCAAAGTTACAAATCGTACATCTTTAAAAAGAGGAATGTAAAATACTACTTGGGGGAGATGTTTTATTAAAGGATGGGGGGGGTCTTCACGGGTCGATGCACTGCCAACTCCAGACTCTAGCTCCGGATGTAGAACTGGACAGAAACCCAATGGTGGAGTGATGGACTGGCTTTCATGGTTGGATGACGGGAGGGTTCAAGTCTCTATCTGCACCATGTTGTCCACTATGTGAACATGTTGGATATTTTACTCATTGTACAAACGAGTTTCCATCTTGGCCTCCATCGGAGACCTTCACCTACCCCGAAGGCCAGTGAGGTGACTCAGAGCCTCCTTAACTTCAAATAAATCTTTGAGATTTTGTTTTTGAAGCCCACAGGTTCAATATTGTTGGTCTTATAAATAAACAAACAACAAAAGATGCACTTTTTGCAGATTTGCTTTCATAGAACACCAATACAACACAAAAACCTCAGTGGTTGGCAGAACAAAAAGCAGATGAACGAGTCCTGCTGAAGGTCATTTAGCTGCTGCCTCTAAAACAGGATGCCCCAGGTCCAGATTTGGACCCAAATAAAGTCTATTCTTGACCCAGATCTCTTCTTAAATTTCAGTAGAATTTAAATAACAGCTATGTTTTATCTTTTTATTAGCCAACATTTTCCAGGTACCGTAACTCATTTTACGAGGCACAGCATTTTAGTCTTCACAGTCATTTATTTAACGAGGCACAGCTCTAATATTTACGGTAATTTAGCTGGCTAGGTATAAGCTATGATTTGACTAAAAACAGACGTTCAGATATGGTTCTTGCAAAGTTGTTGAATATTTAAACGCAAGTTTTTTTTTTTTTTTTGTTAAATGGCCTTTTTATGCTTTAGTTTCTGTCTTAGGACACATAAAACGTATTGCTGGTCCCGGACAAGGACTGGACTGAAAATAAATGTTTTTATAGAAGAACTAGAACTGTATTAGAAGCTGCTTTGAAAAGTTAGATGCAAATTTGTCTGCCTGGAAGAAATTTAATCTGAATGAATTTTTTAAATTATTTTAGTGCTGTGAGGCCCGGGTTATTTCTTAACTTCTTTCTTCTTCTTCTTCGTCTTCTTTTGGCTTTACCCTTTTCAGGGGTCGCCACAGCGAGTCATCCTCCTCCACCTCACTCTGTCCTCTGCATCCTCTGTCCTCACTCCAACTACCTTCATGTCCTCTCTAACTGCATCCATATATCTCCTCTTTGGCCTTCCTCTGTGTCTTTTTCCTGGCAGCTGCATTTCTAACATCCTTCTACCAATATACCCACTGTCCCTCCTCTGGACATGTCCAAACCATCTCAGTCTGGCCTCCCTAACTTTATCTCCCAGTTGTTCAACATGTGCTGTACCTCTGATGATCTCATTCCTGATCTTATCCATCCTTGTCACTCCTAAGGAGAACCTCAGCATCTTCATTTCTGCTACTTCCAGTTCTTTCTCCTGTCTTTTTGTCAATGCCACTGTCTCCAGACCATACAACATAGCTGGTCTCACCACTGTCTTGTAAACTTTTCCTTTGACCTTTGCTGACACCTTTTTGTCAGTCAGGAATATTTCATCCGTGTCTCCATCACATGACAAAATGTCCTTAGGGGCCATCACAATTTCAGTGACTATATCACCACCCTCAGTGGAATCCTGTTCCTCCTTGGTGGACTGGACAAAAGACTCCAACTGAAAAGAATCTTCAGAGCATTCTCGGTGCTTTGGACTTTCTACTAAGTTAAGGACCTCATTGGCCACAGAAATGTCAATGAGTTCCTTTGCACTTTGTTCCTTGCTTTCCTGACTCTGAAGGTAAGTACTTGTTGTAGTACTAAACACAGCTTGCATATCAGAATGCTTTAGCTGATCCTCTGGTACAGAGGCAGCTGAGTCAAGCTGAGGGGGTAGTTCTGATAAAGCGATTGGTCCGTCCAAGTTAGATGTGTCTGCGGTAGTATGGCACTTCCACCAAGTTTTCATGACATCGTTTATTGTCTGGCCTTCACAGTGCATGTGCACAAAACACTTGTTTTTTTCATCAGATCTTATAACTCTGGTGACAGCCAGCTTTAACAGTTTGTCTAATGTCAGTTCAGACAATTTGTCTTCTGCACCACTGTCCCAAGAGCCACACGAAGTGTCAAAGCCTTCAAGCTCACATAGAAAAGCCTGTGGGGGAATTTCCACCAAGAGGGGTGGCATTTCTCTGACATCTGTAATGCTGACTTGAGACGTGTTTCCATAGTCCACAAATAGAACAGACAAGTCGTCTCCCTTATTGTTAATGACCTTTGCACGATACCAAAGCTTATCATCATAAAAGAGGGCGATACATGGGGTTCCAGGGGATAAATCATCTGGGTCAATCAGTTTATCTACTGTATTTTTTGCAAATTCTGATGCACTTAATGTTATCTTGTCGAGTTCTTCTGAATCAGCAGACTGACAGTAAAACATAAGACCATCGTTGACAATTGTGATGTAGGCCTCTAGCTGCTGGCCCTCTAGAAGATCTTGCTGCTGTGGGTATCGTAGAAAACTGAGGTTTACTGATGATTTTTCTGGGCTTTCAGCCTCTTGCCTGAGGTCAGAGATCGGAGCTGGCTGCACCTTCACTTGTGTCTTAGTGGTGATTTTACAATCTCCAGATGGTACTTTACAAACAATATCCACACCACTGTCTTCCAGCCTGACCTCCCACACGGATCCCACCTGTCTGATGAACTGACACCGTAGTATCTTCTCTCCACAGCAACCAATGTCTTCCTTGAATGCAGACACCACTTCTGGATTGAGCACTCTTTCTTCTCTAAGATTTGCAGCGTCAATCAGCATACATTGTGTGCTATAAACTGGCAACTGCAAGAGAGATGAGTGGAGCCTGCCCATTTTGAAAAATGGTGTCACTGCTGTGTTTCCAAAATCTACAAACTCAACAAGAGCCAATCCATCTCCGTGGATTTCTTTTACAACAGCTCGATACCATGATAAATCTTCTGCAAACTCTGCTTGAACAAGGTCCCCTGGATGCACATCTCTGATGTTGCCTCTTGACTTTAATTCTGAGTCAGTGAGCTTTTCCACCAAAGAAAATATTTCATCCTCTTTGCTGACATACTGCACATAGAAACTCAAAGGACTGTTGAAATGTGACACAAAGACATCCACTGTCACACCAGGTGTGATATTATTTGAAGGCAGGTCTGACAGTTTAGGGAGGTTTTCAGAATGGTTTTCTCTGTAGGATTTTGTTTCAAGTGATTGTAGGTGATTGGTGTCAAAAGGTAGGATCTCTCTTTTTGGTTTTACTTCAACAGAAGCTGGCTGAGAGACATCTGGCATTGCTTCATGAGACAGCCTTTGGTGTGGAGGTTTGTACAGCTGTAAAGGAGCTGGTCTGTTCTTCTGACCATTGTCACAATGATAGCGTGCTGGTTTCTGTGCCCACTTCACATTCACATCAGCAGATTTCTCTTTAGTCTTAATTTGATGTGGGGGTTTTGGGGCTGAAAACGTATTCTTCTTTGGAGCTTGTTTATGGTCTTCATTATTTGTAGCTTGGTTCAAATGAGTTTTTGATGTCTTTTGTACAGGGTTTGCTGAAAGCTCTCGAGCTTTCCAGCCCTGGTTGACAACCTCCTTTGCTGTTTGAGCTTCAACCTGAAACTCGCTTTTAATCTTGGAATTGATCTGAATATTTCTATGATACAGCTCTACCATCAATTTGCCATCAGGTTCTCTAGCCACTATTAGTGCTTGGAATTGGCATTTTGCTGCGGCCGTCTCAAACCATTTGTTCACCTCACTGGGAACATTAGCAGGAATGTCTGAGAGACCACACAAAACTGCTTGCACAGGTACTGACATGATTTCATTTGCCTCTTTGGGAATTGGAAGTAAGTCAGACTTGTCCACCTCCATTGTATTACCGTAATCCACAAAGTGAACCAAAATTGCTGGTTTTGTGGTCTTGATCTGAGCCCTGTACCACTGTCCATCAGTGTATTTTGCAAAACACAAAGTTCCAAAGACTGTTGGAAACTTTACCTTTGCAAGATGCTGGCAGAGGCTGTTCACTTTCATCTGGAGGTCTTGTGTCACATCAGTGTTCTTATCAAGATGGCAGTAGAACTGATTGACATTGTTCACACATGTCACTGTGACTTGTTCCTCTGTGCCTATTTTGACATTGTGGGTCGAGTAGTAGTACGTGTCCAGTCGGAAAGATGGTCCAACATCTTTTTTGGGAGAAACGCTTGTGATAAGGTTGGCCATACTAGTGCAGATACTTTCAAAAGGGGTTTCTAGATCCACAATGTTGTAAGCAATCATCTGCTCATTGTACATGATGGCATAAATTGTGCATTTCAAAATAATAAATTTGGAAGCAGATGTTTCAACAAAAGTTTGAAATCGTACATTAGCGTCTTCATTCCACTCATTTATAGCAGATGTGGGAGTGATGGGGTTTAACAGACTGCACCGAAATGCTTGGCCTTGCAGAGTGAGGTATTCTGTACAAATTCTCCTGAGGTCATAGATGGAGACTGTTCTGGTCTGTCCATAGTCAATGAACAACACGTCCACATGAGCGGTTTCATGTCTGTGAATCACAAGGGCTCTGTACCACATTTTATTGTCAGGGTGTTGAGCAACACAAGCAATTTCCATGTTGGGCTCAAACACGCTGCCTGCATAATGAGCCTGTAGGTCATTCATGAGCAATTTCAAGTGTCCTGCATTTTGTACCAACTGACACCAGAAGTCATTTGGACTTTCAACGTAGGACACACTCACATCAAGGACACTACCAATGGGGAACATGCATTCCCTAAAGGTAACAAAACTTCTCTCATTGCTGAACAAACTTAGTGGACATTGGAACATGTTTCCACTATTCCAAAAATCCCCTGGGAGTCTTGCAGGGCATGTTGGATTTGTATCAGTAGTTTTTATGGTACTTTTAACTGTGGGCTCTCTCTGAATCTCAATGTTTTCGGCAAGACCCAAACTACACATCTGTCTGCCTACATCTTTTTCACCCTGTGCTTTGGAATCTGTTAGCTGGACAACATAACCTTGACTGTACTTTTCTTTCACATGTACATTTAGTACTTTATTCGTGACTGCCTGAATAAAAAAGTCCAAGGCACTTTCACTCCATTTCCCATTTTTGGGTCTGACACCAGCCAAAGAGCATTTCTGAGCAAGTTGAGGGATCTTTTTGAACTCAGGAGGGAGGGTCCTGATGTCACTTTTATCAACCACTTCAGTGTTTCCATAATCAACAAAAAACACTGTAACTTGTGTCTCACTTAGTTCTGTTACTGTTGCTCTGTAGAACTCACCATCTTCTGCCTGGGCAGCACAGTAAAGTCCTAAAGTTGGATTTTTCACCACATGTGTGTTTGCAGAGTCTTGGTACAGATGGTGCATACTTTTAAACAGTTCATCCAAATCTGCTCTGTGGTTCGCAGTTTGGATCCAAAACTCTAATGGGTTGGATATGTGCTCAACAATGGCTAGGCTT
>JBBPBX010010238.1:12828-25204 GCA_038048925.1 Garcialebias charrua | reverse complement strand
AGCAGAACCGAGAGCAGCTGCTGTTCTGCAGATCTGGAAAGTAAAATTTAGTAGCTTACACAGTACTGTACTACAGTATGTTGTTAAAATTTGTAGGTTTAAGAGTTTAGAACATTGCAAGAGTGTGGGAAGGGTTTATAAAGCCTTAAAGCCCCACTGACATGATTTTTTAATTTTCATAAAATTGCTCAAAATATTTATCTTTTATCATTTAAATATGTTCATTTTTGCAAACAAAATTATAAATCACTTTAATTTTGCTTTAAAAGTGATTTTGAACTTCAAGCCGTGTTTAATCATGGGAAATCCGATTACACCCGAACGCACCATCTGTGACGTAATAACGGGCAGAGCTCTGGGCTAGTCACAGTGCGCACGTGTGAGCAGCTCCACATGAAGGTAAGTCTGATACAGCATCAGACCTAAATTAGATCCTGTTGTTTATTGTTCCATCACCCAAACTATTTTCTGCTTCCCAAAATGAAGACAAATACCGTATTCGTCTGTGTATAATACGCAGTTTTTTTGATCATTTGAATGTCCTGCGTATTATACAGGTAGTCCCCGACTTACGAGCGAGTTCTGTCCCTAGGAGGCGCTCGTATGTCAAAAATTCGTAAGTAGGATCACCATTTAAAAAATATAATTTTTTTAGAAATGAATACATGTACAGTACTGTACAGTCACCAAGCACTTAGCCTATCCTAACAGTTTTTAAAGATGAAGGAGTGAGTTTAATTGTCTCCCTTTCACATAAAGGGAGCTAGCTCCCTTTATGGGAATGGAGCCTGCATGGAGGAGGGAGACAATTCCACTCACTCCTTCATCTTTAAAAACTGTGTTAGGATAGGCTAAGTGCTTGGTGACTGTACATTTATCTATTTATTAAAAATATACTGTACAGTATATATATTTTTTTTTTATTTATAAATAGATAAATGTACAGTACAGTACTGTACAGTCACCAAGCACTTAGCCTATCCTAACACAGTTAAGGAGTCAGTTGAATTGTCTCCCTCCTCCCCAGCAGGCTCCATTCACATAAAGGGAGCTAGCTCCCTTTATGTGAAAGGGAGACAACTCAACTCACTACTTCATCTTTAAAAACTGTGTTAGGATAGGCTAAGTGCTTGGTGACTGTACAGTACTGTACATGTATTCATTTCAAAAATAAAAAATAAAAAATAAAAAAAAATTAATGAGATGCATATTCGTAAGTCCGGGACCTCGTAAGTAAGAGCGCTCGTAAGTCGGGGACTACCAGTACACCAAAGCATATTATCTATGGATTTTTTCCCATATTTTTAGACCCATTTTTCGCTCTGATATCGCTGTTTTTCATTTTGGGCAAAAAATGGTGCAGTACCACTTTTGTCCGCTAGGGAGACCGTTTCTAGCTCATGTGTCCGAAAAAAGCCTCCTCTGGTCGGACTGACTCTGTCGCTGCCCGCCCCCTGCTCTGGATGTAGCTGCATTTAGCTGTGAGGTCACGGTTTTTGTTAGCAAGATAACTCATAAACCACACCGCGGATTTTTAAATCCAGCTGATTTGAACATTTCGTTAGTTTTGTTAAGCTCAGGAGCCCGTTTGCTATAAAGTCAGCTAAGAAATATATTTAAGCGTTTATTTAGCTAAATTTAAAGAAAGAAAGCGTCCGGTCCGACCCGCCTGCATAAAAATAATCGGCGAACTAATTTTTTTAATCCAGCTGATTTGAACATTTCGTTAGTTTTGTTAAGCTCAGGAGACCGTTTGCTATAAAGTCAGCTAAGAAATATATTTTTTCTCGCAAAGAAATAATAGTTTTTACCGTGTTTTGTTGTAAATTCCTTCGGTGCTCGCCCGCTTCTGTGGCCGCCATTTTAAGCAGGGCAAATGAAGCGCTGACGCGTCGCGTAGCGGTGACGCATAATAGATGCGTATTAAACACCGAAGCGTATAATGTACGTTTTTTTCTGGTTTATTTCCAATAATTGGACAAAGCGTATTATACACAGGTGCGTATTTTACAACGACGAATACGGTAGCTCAAATCTTCACATAGATTGCCAAATTCATCGGGTTTTTAATTGTCCGCTATTAAAGAGATCAGAGCCCTCTGCCCGGTGTTACGTCACAGATGGTGCGTTCGGGTGTAATCGGATTTCCCACGATTAAACACGGCTTGAAGTTCAAAATCACTTTTAAAGCAAAATTAAAGTGATTTATCATTTTGTTTGCAAAAACGAACATATTTAAATGATAAAATATATATATTTTGAGCAATTTTATGAATAGTAAAAAAATCATGTCAGTGGGGCTTTAAATCCTGTACAGTATATTCTGGCGTACAAGCCACAGTTTGTTTGTTTTTTGCGTAGATTTGTCAGTCCTGCAACTTGTACGACAAAGCAACTTGTGTTTTTTTTCCATGTTCATAACGCAATTTTTGACTGACGCTTTAAATTTCGAAGAACTACAACAGCGAGTCCTGTGCGCGCTTGCTTCACCCAGCTGGTGCAGGCGGAGGAGCGCTGGAGAGCTAATAGCTCCGACTGCGATGGATGGATGGCACCACTCAGGGAAAATGAAACGGTTTTGACCATCAAATAAACAAATAATAAACAGGTCAGTGGTGATTAGGCCTGTCGCGATAAACAAATCAATTAATTCGCATGATAAAATTATCAACATTATTTGCATTTATCCGTTTCATATTTCTTCATGTCTCTCTTTCTACTGAAGACACTGGATGACAAAAGTATCAACTCTGGTGCTCTTCACTGACCCCTCTCTTCCTCTTTTTTTAAAATCCATTTTAATTGTCCAAAATCACGTTTGGATCATTAAAAGCAGCTAAACTGAGAAGCTAAGCTACGAGCTAAGCCAGCAGGCTGATCTTGGGGGAAAAAACTCTGTCTTGTCGAAGCTCCAAAATTCACGGTTGAAACCCGCGCTTTCGTCTAAAAAGTTGTTTTTCTCTTCTAAAAGAAGCTGAGAACTTGTTTACTGATTTTTTATTAAAAGCTTTGTGTGAAAAATGCTATGCTAAAGAGCTCAAACCACACTGAACGTCCGCCATTTTGAGAACCGAAGAGAGACAAGCCCATGTCACATCAAGGGACCTCCCTCTCATTTTTCTTAAAGAGACACGCTGCTAGCTCCCTCACTATCCATCCTTCAGTTCAAACTGGCTTGTATTGCCATCTGATGGTTAATAAATGTACTACACACAAAAATTAACAAACATTTCTTCTTAAATTTGACAATAATTACTAATTGTCAAATTTCAAACAATATTATCGTTTATCGCAATAATTTCTGAGACAATTACTCGACAAGCAAAATTTGTTATCGTGACAGGCCTAACACATTATAAATGTGACTTATACGCCGAAGCAACATTTTATTTTGCTCTTCATTCTGCCTTTTTTGACTGCTGTGACTTATACTCGGGAGCAAGTTATACGCTGGAAAATATGGTACAGGTGGTCCCCGATTTACGAGCATATCGACTTACGAGGTTCCGAATTTACGAGCTATCATATTTAATAAAAATATGAAAAAAATAAAATAAAAAATTGTGTTTAAATGTTCTTAATTTCATGTGTACTGCACTTTGTTGCAGCTGTGGTTGTTTTAAATGGCTTTATAAATAAAGTATTATTATTATAATTACATATTTTTTTTAATTTTTAAGCCGATTTACAAAGTTTTGTGGAAGTTTCCGACAGTTTCCGACAGTTTTCGGCAGTCAGTCAGTTTTCGGCAGTACCCACGAGTTTAGTCTTAGCCAGATAGCTCCAGCCTCGTAGCTCCAGCCTGACAGCCGGCTTTGTCCGATCAGAGGTTCCTGCGCTCGGATACATGATCTGGAGCTGAACGGTGGTTTTGTGGAGGAACGGATGGGTGAAGCAA
The DNA here is from genome assembly GCA_038048925.1 of Garcialebias charrua. Lineage (NCBI taxonomy): Eukaryota > Metazoa > Chordata > Actinopteri > Cyprinodontiformes > Rivulidae > Garcialebias > Garcialebias charrua. The sequence goes on along the minus strand of JBBPBX010010238.1, from coordinate 21,306 downwards.
AACGACACTGTTGACCGCGTGAAGCAACAGACAGCGAGCCGGACCGGAGTAGCAACGAGCTAACATTCTAACAAGCCTTGCTGTAGGATGCACGGTTGGATGCTAACGCCCCATCGGGGGACACCGAGCCGATGGTCGGCAGCCGGGAGCTCGCCTCCATGTCCGCCTGGCAGCCTAAGATGTCGGGGGACACTGAGCTAACGTGGAGAAACAAAGCCGACAGCCTTTTTTGGATGGGCTAACATGCTAACGAGTGCAGCTAACGCGGGCAGCTTGTTTGGATGGACGAACACCGCGGAGAAATGGCTTTCAGTAAGTTATTAAACTCTTCTTCTGGCTCCAAATGTATGGAGTTAGCATACTAACAGTCCTTCCTGTAACCAGTTTGGACCACGCGTGGTGCTGCAGGAAGCTGCGGAGCTCGGACGTGCAAGAGCTAACATGCAAACAGACGAGAGAAGCTGCAGCTCAAAGTAAGAAATTTAATTTTTTATTTATTTATGTATGTTCTTTTAAAATGTTTTAAAATGTTAGGATAGGCGAAGTGCTTGGTAACTGTTCATTACCGTACATGTACGTGTATCAGTGGCGGCTCGTGCGGTATAAAAGGTAGTCCCCGATTTACGAGATTTTCGTCTTACGAGATAGTCGTAGTAACCGAACTCGCTCGTAAGTCGGGGACTACCTGTATATACAAATACTAAAATAAATAAAACGTTACTTTGCAGGTTCTCATTTACTGCAGGGGCGTCCGGAATGTAACCCCTGCAACAAATGAGGGACTACAGTATCTTTAAAAAGTTTAAAAATATATATATTTTTGAGGCCATGTTCTGAGCATTGACTAGTTTTGCTCCTTAAGACTCAAATCCTCCATGTGCTGCTTTAAACTCACCAACTCTTGTATTCTTATAAGTAAAAGGAAGGAGCATAACTGCTGACCTGGAGCACCAGGAGGATCTTCAGACTCTTCATGTGAACACTGCGATCCAGCAGCTCGACAGCCTTGTCCAGATCATCCTGGCTTGTTAAAGGGATCACCAACTGCAGGAGGAGAAACCAGCCACAGCGTACACTTCACCTTTTTATTGTTCCATTATTACGACTGGCTGAAAGTTAAAGCTTCCAGTCTTGTACCTCATTGTTGGAATAGTGAAGGTCCATTGTTTGACCAAAAGCCACTTTGGCTTTAGTCTTCAGGTCCTCCAGCTTGACGGGTCGAGGAAACTGCAGGATCCTGCACGGGAGAGGAAAGGTCAGGAGGCTGCAGCAGGTCGTCTGCCCAGACGACACAAAAGAACATAACCTCACCTCTTCTCTCCTTTGAACTCAAACTTCACTCTCACATCGTTCTGTGGACGCAAAGTCAAACCCAGCAATAAGATGAGAAGTTCACGAACGTGTTCGCCGTCTGCTTGGTTAACTCCCGGGATGTGTGCGATTACCTGGTTCTTGGGTGAGGAGGCTTTGGGTTTCCCCAAGTCCGACAAGAAAGTTGCAGGACGGCTGGAGCGATGCAGCTCAGCCAAGTCCTGCATGATGGAGTTCAGGGCCTCCTGCTCATCTGTGGGTTAATGAACCGTTTAATAAAGGGATTCATTCAAGTTACTTTTTAGGGTAAAGTCAATTCAAAGCAAACAGAAAATGAACACTGCCTTCATTTTAGCTTCTTTTTTTAATTTGCACGTATAAGAAAACAAATTGCCAGATTATCCGGCGTATAAGTCACAGTTTTTTTTATTGCATAGGTGCGTCAGTCCTGCGACTTATATACGCTTTTTTTTCCACATTCATAACGCAATTTTTGACTGACGCTTTAAATTTCTAAGAACTGCAACAGCGAGCCCTCCCGTGCACACTCGCTTCACTCAGCTGGTGCAGGCGGAGGAACGCTGGAGAGCTCGTGGTGCCAGCCACGATGGACGGATGGATCCAAGATGGCCGAGTCGCAGCTTCACAGGATTCTGGTGAACTCGATCTTTTGTACCTGTTGTTTTTTTTTTAGCTTGACCCACGCCACACACTTGTGGAGTTTCCTGTGTCGCTGCCTTGCCATCCTGCCATCGTGGTTCAGTCCATCCAGCCTCGGGCTCAGTCCTGTCATGGCAGCCGTCTCCATTATCCTCCATCTGCCTGATGGGACCGAACTCTGCGGACCCGCTTGGTTCCGCGGAGGAACCTTGGATGTTCTCTGTCTGCTGGACCGGTTCTGGGGGGTTGTCTGGGAGGGCAGCTGCTGCGGTCCTTATCATCATGCTGCTGAAAGGACCTGCTAACACTGCTAATACCATAACGCCGCCAACAGTCCCATGGTGCCAACAAGACCACGTTGCTAACAGAACCTTACTGCTAGCAGTATCGTGCTGCTAACTGGACCATATTGCTAAGATAACCTCACTGTCATCAGAACCACCCTGTCCATAGGATGGATGGCACGGCACCACCCAGGCAAAGCTGTTTTGACCATTAAATAAATGCATGATTAACAGGTCAGAGGTGACGTATAATAAATGTGACTTATACACCAAATCGACTTATGTATGTTTTTTTCCCTCTTCGTGATGGTTTTTGGGACTGATGCGACTTATACGCTGGAAAATACGGTACATCTCGGTACACATCTGCAGCTGACTGTTATTTACCACGTACACTCAAATGACAGAGATCATGAAAACTAAATAATCAAAGAGCCACTGCTCATGGAGGGAAAGAAACATTTAAAGTTTGACAAACTATCCAGCTGGCTCCGTGCCAACATAGCTACATATCCCACGCATACTGTACATTGTGCTCATACCCATCATCACGGCACGGCGGTTGACCCAGGAGGCCAGGACAGAGGATTCTCCCATCAAAGGGACTCCTTTCTCCTGCAACAAACAAGAAACTGCATGAATCTCACCGAGACGTTTTGACGTGGACACAAGTTCAGAAGCCCAAAGCTGCTAACCGATCAGCAGAGCGGTCATTAGAAGCTCCGGCAGGAGTCGCCTGCAAGCGGGAGGAAATACAAAAACAGTATGCATCAGAAAAATGAGAACTCTTGGCTTCATGATCCCGTTAAAGAACAAAAACATGGTTGGTGCTGGCTTCCTTTGATCGATTTCAGAAACGGCACTGAAGCTAACTTGGCTTGTTACCGGTAATCTAAAATTGCTTTGCCCCGTAGAAAAACAATCTGTCCCCCGATCCAGCAGTGAGACGGCCTCACGTTCCGACTCTGGGTCCTTTGGTCTTCAGAAGAGTGAATGTGCTGAGGCTGCAAAACCAAACCAACCCACCCCTCCATGTCTAACACGTATGATGCATTTGTCTAAATTTGATGGGTCTGGCTTTCTCCAAACATGGTCACTCATACATTATCAATATATATTTTTTAATTACCGGTATCCTGCTATGACCTTTGATCATTAACCTGCTAACTGAGGCTTGTGGAGTATCCACTCCCATCTTAAAATGTTTCCCATTTGAGAACAACCCCTAAACATTTATTTTTAACCCAATGCGTCAGTGTTCTGGTTTGTTTTTGTTGTTATTGACCGACTTGGGGAAGCTCTGGTATTACATGAGCAAAACAATGCCAGTCTGGGGAATGATGAGAATGCGCATCCTGTGCACAGTTAAGAGCTGGTTTTGGAAATACTTTCAGGAAAAAAAACTTTAGAAAATAACCCTTTTTATAATTATTTATAAACAGACTTCGTAAGGTATGTGGTATCAGACAAGTTTCTATCAAACAGATCAGAACTCTTGGTTTTGAGTTCAGTTTATTCATATAGCACCAAGTCACAGCAGAGGTCGTCTCAGGGCACTGAACAAAAGCATCTAAATACACTACACAAGCCAACTGGTAAAAGTGATCTATCTGAGGAAGCCAGTAGATTGCGTTGAATCTTAACTTTGTTGCAATGCCCCATCCTGAGCAAGCACAAAGGCAACGGTGGAAAGGAAAAACTCCTTTTAACAGGAAGAAACCTCCAGCAGAACCAGGATCAGGACAAGCGGCCATCTGCTTCGACTGACTGGGTTTGAGTTGAAAGAATGCCAATGATTTTGAAAGCAGGTGATTATAAAAAAAAAGGGCTGTAATTATTTTATCTTTCTGGCACGTTGAAAGATTTGCAAGTCTCCTCTGGTATTTATCAAAGGAATTGTTTCTAAAACAAGCTTCATAGGAGCGTAAAAAAAGCAGGAATGCAGTTTCAGGTTTAGTCTCACTTCTAACCTACAAAGCCCTCAACAACCTAGCTCCATCTTATATTTGAGATTTTATTGTTCCATGTTTTCCAAACAGAGCACTTTGCTCGTAGACTGCAGGCTTACTCGCAGTTCCTATAGATCCCAAAGGCAGAATGGGAGGAAGATCTTCCAGTTATCAGGCTCCTCTCTTGTGGAACCAACTTCCAGTTTCTGTCCATGAGACTGACACATTGTCCAGTTTTAAGACTGGACTTAAGACTTTCCTTTTTGATGAACCCTATAGTTAGGGTTGACTTGTTATGCTGCTATAAACTTAGACTACAGGACAAATTGACCTCATTTCCTTAAATGAATTGTTGCAACAGATTTCATTTGATACTATTTCTATCTTAACATGTGATTCTTGACCTGCCATTGTGTATCTGTTCCTCTCAAACCCAGCCGGTCGAAGCAGATGGCCGCTTGTCCTGAGCCTGGTTCTGCTAAAGGTTTCTTCCTCATGAGCAGAGGTCCCCAACGTAGGGCCCACTGGCCAAAGTCTGCCAGCCAAGCTGTCCTCGTTACTATATTAAAATTTCCTTTGAAGAATCAATGTGTTTTCACTCAGTCGTTCCACCCAATGACTTTAATGTTAGACGGAAAAGTCGGCCCAATGCTACTGCATATATGGGATGTTCAAATTATTGTTGCCGTTAAAGTTGTGTTGCTGTTGGACATGCTTTTTTTATTTATTACATTTTGCACTAAATATACAGGTGCATACTAAAATGCCAAAATTTCAATATTTGTTTTAATTTCTTATGACGTTTGTTATATTTTGTGTTCTGTAATGTGCTTTATTCAGAATGGAAGGTTAAATAACTGTATAATAAATAAATGGACTTTACTTGAGGATGTATTTGCATTTCATGAATTATACATTTGCATTTAGCCCACAGCCCTCTGATAGATTTCAAATTTGGCAGTCTCAGGGAAAGTTTTTTCTTTCCACTGTCGCCTTCATGCTTGCTCAAGATGACAGTTCTGTGATGGAGTCAACTTCAAATCAGTCTGCTCCTCATATATAAAAATAATAATTTATAACATTATTTATCTAAGTGCCCTGAGACGACTTCTGTTGCGACTTGGAGCTATAGAAATAATAGAAATAAACTGAATTGAGTTTACCAGAATTAAAACGAAAAGATTTAAAGTGTACACAAGCAGACAAACACAGAAGTAAAAACTATTTGGATAAAGATTTCCTGCAACTGCAAATCACACGTGGGGTCAACACTGCAGGAGAAAGCAAAGCTGTTGCAACATGTAAAAATTAAATGTTACATTTTACTTGTCAGTTCAAAAAGCAGAAGCATAAACAAGTATTACCTCGGCTGCATGGCAACAGTTTATTAAGGATCAGCTAATAAATACTGCAAGTACTACTTCATTTTTGTTGCGGTTATGGAATTTGTTAGTAGATAATATCCATCTAACTCAGCTATAATAATTAACCCCCCCGGAAGCTAACAACTGTTGCTAGCCAGTTTTATTTTACATAGTAAGCCAAAATGCACTTTAATAAGTAATTTACTTTCTTGACATACAATTTTAAAATTACAATTTGTTGTATTGTGTATATGAAGCTGATCCGGAAAGCTGCGTTTAGAAACGTCCAGAGAGTCGACAGCTAGCTGTCAGGGAAGTTATCGAGCTAACGATGCTAAAGGGAAGTTTTAGCCGCAGAGCTAATCAAAGCGCGTCTTCGCTGCGCGAGCACCCGAAGCCGTGACTGAACGAAGCGAGGCCGTTCCCGTCACGCAGCTCGACTCACCTGCGGGATGAACGGGTCTCGGTTCACCCCGTCATCCACAGGGCCGGCGACAGGAGCCCCGGGCCCTGCGGACAGCCGCCGGAGAAAGCAGAAGTTTGGCGGTCCGCTTCCAACTTCACTCGAGTGTTGCTGGGCCACGACGTGGAGGCCCGACTGCTGTTGGTTTAGCCCACAAGGTCCCTCCAGTGGGGAAGTGACACGATGACGTAATGTCCAGCGTGCTGTCCCCGTGTCCGTGGAGCTGTAAAAACATGCTACATCAACCGACAGCTCTCATTTTGCTGCGCTATGCCTCCTGGTTAATTGTAGCTTCGCTCGCTGTTGACCCCCATTTGCATCGAAGCTAGCGGCTAAAGCAGAACACAGCACCGGAAGTCTGGTTATTTTGTTGGTAAAATAAAAGCACAATAACTCTTACCTAAAGGAAATGCACCTTACGTTTTTTATTTTGAAAGAAGAAACCGGAAGTTATACTTTTCACTCTTTTCAAACTTGATTAGTGTTAACCCCTAACCTAATTGGAGAAGTCCAAATAAAACAGAAGTAAAATGCATGTCAAATTGTGAAGAAAACATAACAGTTAAACGAAAAACGATCAGATGTTTTTGCTTTGAGCTTCATAGCGGTTCGAAATTTATTTTATGTGTTTTACATTGTGTTCAATACAGTATGCAGTAAATGGAAAAAGTGTGTGAAACCGGTTGACTTTGTATAAGAAAGCAGACATTCAGATTGATGTATGGTATTCAGTGTAGAATATACTGTCATTCTATTAATTCCAACAAAAATAAATAATAAAACAAATCAGTCATTTCATTATCATCCAAATATAATCCAGATGACAGTTTTCCAAACATCCAGTTTAGTCACGAATTAGTCACGAATTAATCAAAAAAGGCGTTCAATACAGAAACAACTGGACTTTATTTGTTACAGAAGACGTTTCGCTTCCCATCCGGGGAGCTTTCTCAATGGGTTAGAGATTATTGAGAAATAATGTTGAGAAAGCTCCCCGGATGGGAAGCGAAACGTCTTCTGTAACAAATAAAGTCCAGTTGTGTATTGAACGCCTTTTTTGATTTTATCATGTCCTGGACGACTGAGAATCTTCACCAGCATGTCACAAATTAATGCAACATTAATCCAAGTTAATACTTCAATGATTTTTAGTGCAATTTAATCTAATTAGAATCCATTTCAATCTTATTTGTTATATCTGGACCATATGTACCCGTAATCTGTGCAAAAGTCCTGGAATATAACACTTTTATGACAGCGTTCATAACAGCATGCTTCAAAATGCAAATGAAGAGCATGTGCAGCAGAAGAGTAAAAGGAGAAAAGTTTAGATGTTTTAGTCATCTCATGGACAAAATCAAAAAGATCAAGTCAACTTTATTTATAAAGCATATATGCAGCTGTTACCAAGGTGCTTTACAAAACATTAATGAGAGTAATCTAATGGGAAAAAAATTATATATACAGGTAGTCCCCGACTTACGGCGGTCTCGACTTACGGCGTTTCGACTTTATGAACAAGCTCTGTTGAAAAGCATTGCTTCGAGTTACGGCGTAGATGCGACTTTACGGCAGGAAATACGGTACCTGAAATCGCTGAAATTATTGAACGTGTTGTGCAGAACAGTACGGTTGTACAGTAAATACTGGACAGGTGTTTTTAGATTAATGTGTTGGGTACACTGTGTTAGCTAACCATTTGTAAATGGTTTAATTTGTAAATTAAAGTTCTGTGCATGTTTATGGACCAGTATGTATACACTTGTTCAGTCTCATGTCGATAAACGGGTGTGCGGCGCCGTGTTAGCATACATTTTCCGACTTACGGCGAAAATCCGGTTTTACGAACGCCGCGTGTAATGCGTTCCGACTTATTTTCGTGTTACGAACGGGCGTAGGAACGGAACTCGTTCGTAAGTCGGGGACTACCTGTATATATATGTATATACTGTAATAAATATGTTTTTTTTTAAAGCGTACGGCACCTTACTGAAAATGATCAATTGTAAAAATGGAAAAATTCTAGTAAATCTGGTATTTTTAGTTTCAAAATAATATATTTAGAATTACTGTAGTTTATTTTCTTATTAAATTGTTTATTTTGGGTTAAGCATTACATTTCTTCTAATAATTAGATAGTGGTTTATGGTTCAGTGTGCTTACGATTGAAAGAGACAGTTAATAAGATACAGTTTCAAGTTTGACTGTACGTTAATATGTGTCTAACAAAACTTAGTCAGGTCCACTGGGCAGATAAAAAAAATGAAAAAAACTTGTTGAAACGTTTCCTTCATCAGTCTGAGGTTATGCAATAAACTCAGTCTGATAAATAGCCCCTTCTCATAGTGGAACAATCAGTTTGTTGTTGACATCCAGAACCAGCTGTTCAAATGATAAAAGTTCACATGATCACATGTTCACATGATCTTCAACACCTCACTTGCGTG
>JBBPBX010010238.1:0-12679 GCA_038048925.1 Garcialebias charrua | reverse complement strand
AAAGGTGAAACGTTTCTACAATTTTTTTGCTTTGTTTTGTTTTGTTTTTTGAATGTCCAGAGGACCAGACGTAGCTTTTTTGGATTTTTCTACCTGGATTATTGAGCATGCATCAGGGTATTTTGAACCAAACTGGTTTGTCCTCTGTGAGAAGGTGCTATTTATAACACTGGGTTTGTTGCAGCTCCTCAGTCTGACAGTCTTTTCGATAAAAGACAAAAGGTTTCAATAAGTTTATAATTTTTATTTTTTGAATCCGTCCAGAGGATCTGACTAACTTAGATCATTCTACCTGGATTATTGAGCATGCATAATGATGTTAACATACTGTATGTATAAATACTATGAAAATTTGACAACATAAAAGGTTAAATCATGTCATCTGGATCAGATTATGAAAAAAATGTTTCTTTCTTATAAAGTTACCATTCCTACGCAGTTATGGTCCAAGATAAACTATAATTTAGTTAAACTATTTTCAGTGCAATTCAATCAAATCAGGCTGCCTTAAGGCCCAGGCCTCCCTTGCAAAAGAGATGTGATCTCAGTGGGATTTGCCTGGTTAAATAAAGGTTAATAAAATAATAAATAAAATTAGAATCTGGATGGATACCTGAAAAAAAGTTGTGCATTCGCAAAGCAGAAGTTTCCCTCCCTCGCAATTTTTCTTTTTTTTTTTTTTTTTACGAGGGACGCAATGATATATTTGTTTCGAAATAGCACAAGTTCCAAATTTTGTAAATTAGTTTTTTAGCAATAGCGAGCAAACTATATGGAACACCAAGATACTCAGAATTAGATAAATAAAACATTATGGAATAAGAAAAAAATATCATTTTTAGCCATTAAACACAATCATGAAATAAATAAAAAAACACAACTATGAAATAAGCCAACATGAAAAACAATCAGAATGCCTTTATTGTCATTATACACAGTACAATGAGATTGAGAGCCACTCCTTACCATGCTTAAAGAAAAAAAGCACACCTAAAAATATAAAATATAGTGCAATACAGTACAGTAATAGCACTATGAAAAGTAAAAAAAACAATGAAAAAACAAGTTATTTCAAGTTATTATTTATTGTAAATTTGAACATTGCACATACTGTAGAGTAAAAAAAAAATCAAAATAATGAGCTTAGATACAGTACCTATATTGCTATTTATTTAATTAATTTTGAGAATTTTGGTGTTCCATAAAACTATTCTTCCTAGACACGCACTAAATAAAGTTCGTTTATTCCAATGTGACTCTTACTTTGAAACATTTTCCGTTCCGTCACTTCCGGCTAATGTCGACTCCTCATAACATCAGACAAGAGGACGTGCAACCGAGAGCTAACCGCTACATCTATTGTTAGGAAATTTCACGCAAGTCACAGAAAATAAGGAAACATGTCAGACACGGTAAGACATAAATGCTTCAGAATAATAATTATTCTGTGAGAACAAATTTAAAAAACACAAATTGATGTTTTTGTTGCTTCATCGCTCATGGTTTCGTGCTAACACCGTTAGCCGATGTAGCTTTAGGCCCTAGCTTATTTACCTGTTGGCGATTAGCTTTGCTTTTATTCCAGGTAACTCTTAACAGTAACCGCGTCTCACAACATTAAGAAGCAAAATACTTTTAGTTTTAAGAGTAACGCGGTTGTGGAAATCCAGAAAATGTACCCCCAGGCCCTAAATGATAAATGTGTGTGCGTTGTTCTGTTTATACTATTTGTTTTTGTTTGTATAGGAGACAAAACCGTCAAGTCAAGATGGAGGCGATAAGAAAGACGGAGAGTATATCAAATTAAAAGTGATCGGTCAGGTAGGTTTTAATGGGGGTGGAATATCTGTGCCTTTTAACAATAAATGATGTGTTAGCAAGTATGCACCCACAGTAATCCTGTTGTATACTGTCAGAAATAACTATTATACATGTTGTTTTATTACATACATCAACGTTTGTGGTTTGTTTGCACAATAATGACATTTTGCTGGAAGCATTTTGTTTAAAAGTATTAATTTAAGCTGACATTTTTACGTTTTCAAAGTCAAATTTGGATTTCTGGGAATAGTGTAGTATAGTTTATATTTAACTACATGTGTGTAGAATTATTTTTGGACTAGACTGCTGCATACGTTTGTTTCTTTTTTTGTTTTCACACGAACAATTCAATGCTTTTCTTCACAGGACAGCAGTGAAATCCACTTTAAGGTGAAAATGACGACACATCTAAAGAAGCTGAAAGAGTCTTACAGCCAGAGACAGGTACGAGGACGGAGGGACATTATCGGCTGCTACGTCTTGTAGCAGATTGATTCTTTACCCTAAAAAGTCTGGATCCCTGGTCCTGGCGGGGCCATTGTCCTGCATGTTTTAGCTGTTTCTCTGCTTCAACACACTTGTGAATGATTGCAGGATTAGCAGGCTTTACAGAACTTAAAGGTCCACTGACATCATCTTACAAATTTTATAATTCAACTATGTTCGTTTTTGCAAACAAAATGATAAAATAATGAAAATTCCTTCCAAACTGAGTTTAAAATTAAAAACAGCTTTTCTCTCTGAAAATTCCGACTACAAGCGAATGCAACATTTGTGACGTAGGAAGCAGGCCCTTCAGTCTTCATCTGCCATTAACGCATATTCGTTCTCAGCCAGATTGCCCTTTTTTTGTTGTAAAACTTAAAAAATGCCGGTTCGGTGTGTCGCATTTGGGTGTTCTAATATCATCAGTGAACAAGTGAGCCTTTTCACTTTCCCAAAAGATGTAAGACCTTCGTCAAAAATGGAATAAATAAAGCTGCCCCCTCGGACTGAGCTCCCTGTTTCCTGAACAGGTAAGAGTCAAATACATACGGGTGCAGACCTAAATTAGAACCTGCTGTTTCTGCTCATCTAACTTCCTGCTTCCAAAACTAAAGACAAATAGCTCAAATCTTAACTTAGATTGATAATTTTGTTTTATTTCTTGTTCGCCATGAATATTTATATGGGGCGTTCTAAAGACGTTCTCCTTCCTACGTCACAAATGTTGCATTTGCTTGTAGTCAGAATTTTCAGAGAGAAAAGCGGTTTTTAATTTTAGACTCAGTTTGGAAGGAATTTTCATTAAATTTATCATTTTGTTTGCAAAAACGATCATAGTGGAATGATAAAATATATATATATCTTCTATCATTTCATGCAAATTTGTAAGATGATGTCAGTGGACTTTTAAAGACTTTCTGAAGAGCAGAGAAACAACCAAAAAAAGCCGTTTGAAAATTAATTTCTACTCATTGGCCTTCAATCCAACTGAGACTTGATTTAACTTTTTTTTTTTATTGGTATTGATTTTATCTGTTTAAAGGTTCAGTATGTAATTTCTGGAACACACTATCGAGCACCCCCGATAGTCGCTAAATGTTTTGAGAAACTGGTCATGTCCCACATCAAGGCAACCGTCAACATCAATGAGGACCCTCATCAATATGCATACCGTGAGAACCGATCAACAGAGGACGCCATTTCTTCCGTGGTCCACACTGCTCTCACCCACCTGGATCAGAAAGACTCATACGTGCGTCTGCTCTTTGTGGACTTCACATCTGCCTTCAACACCATGATCCCCCAAACTCTGATAGACAAACTATCTACACTTGGACTAAGCCCCTCTATTTGTAACTGGGTACTAGACTTCTTAACAGACAGACCACAGTCCGTGAAGATCCACAACTTCTCCTCCTCCACCATAACCCTCAGCACTGGCTCTCCTCAGGGATGTGTGCTGAGCCCCCTTCTGTTCACTCTGCTCACATATGATTGTACAGCCACACTTCCAGGCTGTCATATTGTTAAGTTTGCAGATGATACAGCGGTGGTGGGATGCATCACAAACAATGATGAGTCCAGCTACAGACAGGAGGTGGAACACCTGGAGAGCTGGTGCAAAGAGAATAATCTTCACATGAATGTGAAGAAGACAAAGGAGATGATTGTGGACTTCAGAAGGAACAAACACACCCATGCCCCACTGAAAATAGGTGGGTCTGCAGTGGAAGTGGTCTCCAGCTACAAATACTTGGGTGTACACATGAATGATAACCTCAGCTGGAGCAACAACACCACCAGCCTGATCAAGAAAGGTCATCAGAGACTCTACTTCCTCAGACGGCTGAGACGAGCTGGTCTGAGCAGCCCAGTCCTCACCTCCTTCTACAGGTGTGCAGTGGAGAGCATCCTGTGCTCCAGCATCAACGTGTGGCATGGAGGCTGCACAGTTGAAGAGAGGAAAGCTCTGCAGAGAGTGGTGAAGGCTGCACAGAAGTCTGTTGGAGTCAGTCTCCCCACAATCACAGACATTTATACCTCCAGATGCAGGAAAAGAGCCACCTGCATCATGAAAGACCTCACTCATCCAGCACACTCACTCTTTGCCCCACTCCCCTCAGGACGGAGGTTGAGGAGCATCAAGTGTAGAACCACTAGACTGAGGAACAGCTTCTACCCTGAGGCTGTTAGACTCATGAATAAATAAAATAAAAAATAAACACTGCAAAATATCACATCATACTGATGCTGATCTGTTTTCTTGTTGCTGTGTTCATCTGTGACCATCTGCTCATACAAACTCATGTTCGTGCTGCTGTTTATTCCCACTATATTAGGCTTAGTGTATTACTAGTTGATGTTTTTCTTAGTTAGTTCTAGATGTTATTACTGTTTTTCTCTTTCATTTGTTGTTGGATGTAACTGGGACCTCGTGTACATAATCTCGTTTTCATCACATGTACCACATGCGGTGCAAATGACAATAAAGACTCTGACTCTCTGACTTACTCTGACTCTGAACTTAGGAAAAATTTGAACAGAGACACGTTTCTGGTCCCTCCCCATCAGAGCCATATATGGCTCTGAGGGGGAGGGACCAGAAACTTACCCCTTGCTCTGCTGAAATTCAAATTCAAGCTCTGTTTTTATTGGCTGGTTAACGGCGGGTCACTGTGGCTTTTTAGAAATGCTTTTAGAGAAGCAAGGGGACACTAGTTTTTTTCAGAGATTACTTGTCTAAAATCAGTATGTCAGGAGGTAGTGACAGAGTGAAGAAATATGTTAAAAATATATTGTTAGAAAAGTTACATACAGCTCCTTTAACTCATTGTTTTATTGTGTTTTAAAGTGAGTTTTTAATTCATTGTGTGGATTCTAGCTTTGTTTTTGTGCCTTTTATCTTGTTTTTATCAGATGTTCAGCACTTTATTTCAGCTGTGGCAAATGTTAAAGTGCTTTATAAATAACGTTGATGATGATGATAATGAAAACATGCAGGATAGTGGCTCCATCTTGAGCTCAAGGAAATGTGTCCTTAAGTTGATCATTCTGAACAGCATAAAGTTATTATTTTTATCTTTGTTGCAGGGCGTTCCTGCAAGCACGCTACGGTTTCTGTTTGAGGGACAGAGAATTGCAGACAACCAAACTCCAAAAGAGGTAAGCATTGCTCGTTGTTCGTCACTCCATCATGTTGACACAGACACACAGAGAGACTTGTTTTTTAGTACACGTAGACCTCACTCACACTTGGCTACTTTACACTCTAAACACAAAACGTATGTGTATTTTATAATCATGGTTATTACGTTTTAAGCGTTTAGGTGAGTTTGTACTGCTGCATCCATAGATATTAAACACTAGATACCCCATGGAATGCTCTCGCCTATTGGAGCCGACGAGATTTCAGGCAGCCATCTTGGGGGTGGAGACCGCTCCACTCAGCCTTATATATTTGACAGGCACAATAAAGTATCAGCGCATTTAATCAATCATAACACGCTGAATAGTAATCCTGTTGTCACATATTTAAATTTTAGGCATACAGCAAATAAAACTGCATGTATAGCAGGGTGTCCGCGGGGTCTTGAAAGTTATTAAAAGTTGATAAATCAATTTTGGGAAAATTAAGGGTCTTGAAAAGTATTAAAAAGTCTTGAAAGCGATTTGATGAGGTATTATTTTTTTTGTTGCTGTTATTTTAGCTTTAAATAATTTGACAGCAAAAAGTATGTATGATTAATATTTGTTTTCCTCTCCGCAGAGGATTCGGAAAGCTTCCCACAAATTTAGAGTCATAAACTGCACTGAGGCACATGTAATGATTACTGTGTTTATTTCTTATTCTCCATTGTTCAACCAAGTTACTTTAAAATAGCTACGAGTCTTGTTGTAACCAAAGCTATATTTTCTTAAACCTAGTCGTAGTTCAGTTTCTTTTGAACTTTTTTCTTTCCACTGTATCTCAGTTCTGTTGTAGGTTTGAGATTCACGGATTTAATTGAAAACAACAGCAGTTTTGTAAATCAAACATTTGTTGCTTAATAAAACGAAGTGACGATAAGGTCTTGAATTTATTTTGGAAGGTCTTGAAAAAGTCTTGAAAAGGTATTGAAATTAACTTCATCATTCCTGCATATACCCTGTATAGAAACGTATAGTTTAGCATATTTAAATAATTTTGGTGGAATACAATACTACTTTAATGTATGTTTACAAGACACAACAAAAGATGCAATTTATTCACACACACATTATGTATACATATTCAGATACTGTAATTATATATATATATGTATATATATATTCAGATAAGCATGTATGTAACTATATATATAACTACTGTATACAGTATATATATAACTAGAAAACACTACAGTCACCCATCAAAATACATCACGTTATCAGTTGAAATTATTGAAGTCTTATGATTTAGTTAATTATAATATTTTGCAGGTTATGTATAATGCTCATAAAAATGTATTACCTTTGAACATCCAATCACATTTTGTTAAGAGGGAACGTAGTTACAATCTGAAGAGATTAATGTTTTTAAAACCTAAAATTCAAATAAATTTAAAGGACAGATGTACTTCAGTCCAAGGAATACGATTATGGAATACTCTGAATAGTGATTGTAAAAACGCTGGCTCTATTAATTTGTTTAAAATAATGATAAAAAATTGTTAAAGAAATATGAAATTCTATGATTTGTATTTATAAGAGCTGCTGTTTAGGAGCTGAAGATTTTGTTTTGTTATTATTTGAAACTATTATTATTATAGTCAATATATTTTTTTAATGGGGCAGATATAAGATTTTTTCTCCTTTCTGCTACCTTTCATTTTATTTGATATGTATTTTTTGTATGTGAATTTGTTTGTTTTGAAATTAAATTACTATTGTCAAAAGATTATATGTACAATAAAAATAAAATGCAAATACAATGAAATGAAAAGCAGCTGAGAGAAGAGAAAAATCTGCCCCTTTAATAAGTAATTTATGTTACACTTTATATTATATGAATTATAATGAATGAATTCACACACCCTCCCCCAGGACCACAAAGAATATAAAAAATTAACATAGCCTCTCATTTTTTATTAGTTTTTAGGCTATTTGGAGCCAACAAAGATTTTCAACAACACACATACACGTTATATACACTATATACATTTTTTCCTAGTAAGGCACTAAAAGCCTTTAAAAATAATGTTTTTGCACTTTTTTTTCTTGTGTTGCCACTCTGAAATTGTGTCGTTTTCAGTTTGGCAATGTGGTGCAGTCTTAATTTATGGAACACAGAAACGACAAGGGACATCAACACATAGTGATGATTGTCTATTCCACACTGTGTTTCCTGAATGTGCTCACCCAGACAGAACACATCCTCAGCTCCAACATCAGCCCGTACAAACTGATCAATATAGGACAAACTGACAGCTTGCCTGGACACAGACTGGCGGATGAAACGTTCAGCTGACCTGACTACCCTCAAAGTCCCTGCAGATGGTATCATTAGACCCCCTTTGTTTCTTAGTTTAAGTAAGTGGTAGCTCTGGTCAAAAGATGTAGGTACAGCATCAGATACCAAGCTACCACGGCATACGTCACACACAAGCTTCTTTAAGATTTTCCGGACCACAAACCCCGAGATGTAGACAATTGCATTGTCAACAAGACCACCGAAGCGTGTTGGCAGATAAGTGTGGTCACGCACAATTGCACAAGTATTTGCAAATGGCGATGGCAGCTCTTCGGTTACTTCTGCTGTGGGAGAAGATGACAGTTCGAGAGCAGACAGAAACACAGTTGCATCCTGTACTGCCACATTTCCTGATCCACTTGGAGACACCCCACACCGCACCATCAGATGACGAAAAATGGCTTCAAACTGCCCAGCTGAAGGGTTATTGTTCCAGCCCCCTGAGAAAACATAAATAAACAGACTCAACACAGTCAGATTTCACCGAGTTAGAATTAATTTTATCCTAAAGAAGAAAAACTAATGATGTAATTACAACACTGTAAACAATGTGACATACATGCATGCATACAAACAAACCAAAGTGAAAAAAGAAAGAAATGACCACCTGATGCCCTGATGGAATTGAAGAGTAGTTCCAAGTGATCTTGGCTAAAGCGATAGGTGCAGATGTACTGCTGTTGCTGAAGCTGTTCAGGAATCATCAACATCAGCGTGTCAATGTTGATGATGAATCCCACCACAGATAGGTACAGTACCTTCACAAGAAATTGTTTTGTCTGTGTTATCATGACAAAAATAACTTCAAGAAACCACTAAATTATTTTCACACTTAAAAATGTGAAAGCAACAAGTAACAATGGTGAAACAAAATAAAAAAAACTGAAAATTGTTGTACATACCTTAATACCGTGTGCAGACTAAAGTAAATACCATCTAAGTAACTGTATCAATGAAATCTGAGGAGCAGGAAACCATAACCATAGTATTTTCTTTGATTAGTTTTCGGTTCCAAAACAATGTTATAATTGTGAAAATCGTCCAGACTATAGCTTAAATACAATCTAGAGAAAGTGTTATGCCTTACCTGTGAAAGGTAATTCCTTCTGATTTTGATTTGACATCTAAACAGTTACATTCCAAGCCGCACAACTACACAACTACGAGGCATTTTGTTTTCTCCCGTCTCCTCCTCCAATATGGCGGCGACGTGGTTACGCCGTTCAGCTTCCGATGGGGTATCTAGTGTTTAATATCTATGGCTGCATCTGTGGAATCCTAAAAGAAGATGACACATTTTGAAAAATGTTCATTAATAAAAATGAACTGAAAGGTACACTAGCAGCACAGAAAGCTTTTGTTTACATCTTATTTCTGCAGCGTATTACCGGTAGTAGTAGGGAGAATAAACCAGCCACTAGGGAGCACAAGCTAGTGTATCTCTTGTACCGGTCCCAAGCCTGGTTTAATGGTCAGGATTTTTTCAGAAAGAGCATCCAACGTGAAACACTTTTGTCACAACTAAATATGCAAGTTCATCTAAGCGACACCATACCAGATCGATCAAGGCCTGGATTAACAACGACCGCCACTGTTGCTGTTGACACACCATGTGCCTGCAGAAATTGTGCTACTGTTAGTCGAAGACCACGAGGAGAGAAACGTGTCAGGAGACGGAGGGAGAGGAGGAAAGTGAAGAATGTAGGACTGAGGGTTGCAACTCTAAATGTGGGGACAATGACAGGCAAAGGTAGAGAGCTGGCTGACATGATGCAGAGAAGGAAGGTAGATGTTTTATGTGTCCAAGAGACCAAGTGCAAGGGCAGCAAGGCTCGCAGCATTGAAGCAGGGTTCAAACTGTTTTACCATGGTGTGGATATAAAGAGAACTGCAGTAGGGGTGGTCCTGAACGAGGAGTTGGCAAAGAATGTAGTAGAGGTGAAGAGAGTGTCAGATAGGGTGATGTGCTTGAAGTGATGTGCTTGAAGGTAGAAGTAGAAGGTCTGATGCTAAACATCGTCAGTGGTTATGGTCCACAGGTTGGATGTGATGAGAGGAGAAAGATACATTTTGGAAATATCTGGATGAAGTGATATCTTGGAAATATCTGGATGAAGTGATAGAGAGTATTCTCAGGGAGGAAAGAGTGGTGATTGGAGCAGACCTGAATGGACATGTTGGTGAAGGAAACAGAGGGGATGAGGAAGTGATGGGTAGGTTGGGTGTCGAGGAAAGAAACCAGGAAGGACAGATGGTGGTGGATTTTGCCAAGAGAATGGAAATGGCTATAGTCAATACTAGGGGTTAGGGCTGTGCGATATGACGATATATATCGTGGGGACGATAGAAACGTGTCTATCGTGCTACTTTCCTTCTATCGTTTCTATCGTGATAAATAAGAATAAAAAAATAACTGTCGCAAAGACGCTCCATATTGTGGTTTTTGCGAGATGACGGCGCTGCTTTGTTTGATGCACGCGCGGGTTTGCAACACATGCTTTACGTTGAGTTCAACAGAGACGCAGCCGGCATGAAGCCGGTGTCACCAGATATCTATGGGTGTCACAACATGGAGAAACAGCTGCGCAGGCAGCCAAGAAGAAGAACTTTTACCAAAAAGAGGGGGAAGCTCACCTTGTTACCTTCCATTATTTCGCTCCGCTGAAACTCTGAGACAAAATGGGTCCAGAGGATACAAAGTCCAACCGAGTCCGAACTCGGGTCCAGTTAACCAATACAAAACAGACCAGAGACACAACAGAACCGGAATCAAACGCAACGTTTTCTCTTTTCTGTTTCTCTTTTCTGTTTCTTTGCCTTGTTTACTCCAGATTCCAGTCAGAGCGGATTTCTTCTTCGTGGGTTTTATTAGCAGCCGTTGTTTTACCGCCACCTGCAGGAAAAATTTGGACCAAAGTAGGTCCAAAGTTGGACCAAAGTTTCTACTTTGGTCCAAATTTCCTTGTTCTTTTTGTTCACATTCTTATAATTGTAACTGTATCTGTAGTAAAATAAAAAATAAAATAAAAACTTTGGTCCAAATTTTTCCTGTACACACACACACATCGTGTTGTATATATACAACGTGTGTGTGTGTGTGTACTGGAAAAATTTGGACCAAAGTTTTTTTTTTTATATCGTGATATATAT
Organism: Garcialebias charrua; assembly: GCA_038048925.1. Lineage (NCBI taxonomy): Eukaryota > Metazoa > Chordata > Actinopteri > Cyprinodontiformes > Rivulidae > Garcialebias > Garcialebias charrua. The sequence goes on along the minus strand of JBBPBX010010238.1, from coordinate 1,734 downwards.
CGTTATCATGATATAAAAAAGTCCATATCGTGATATATGATTTTTTCCATATCGCCCAGCCCTACTAGGGGTGTAACGGTACGGTACGCTAAAATCACATTTCGGTTCGGTTCAGTTTCAAGGAGGGCTTGGTTCGGTTTATTTTCGGTACAAAAAAAAAAACAACAAGACAAAATAAAGACTTAATAATAATAATAATAATAATGAATTTAATTTATACTGCACTTTTCATTAATAAAAATCTCAAAGTGCTAAAGACTTATTTGGATATTTTGAAAATATGCCAAAAATACGTTGGTATAAAAATAAATAAAAGTGACCCATTTGGAGGATATTTTAAATAAACGGCACTCTTTACAATAAATAAACTATACTAACAATAATAAAAATCTTAATAAATACAGTAACGGTCAGAACCAGAACAATAAGCAGCAACAGACTGTTTACAATCTAACTAAACAAGTTTAAAGTTTTTGTCCAAAAAGTCCAACTTGTCCACATTTTCTGCCTAAAGCACAGATCTAGTACCAGTGAATATCTCCAGTGGTGGAGAAAAATCATCTCACTAACAACAGTAGCAGCACTGTGGCTGTATTTGTCCTCATTACTCACAACAACCTCTTGGACCTGCTCCCCCAGGTGGGACAGGTCTCTGCAAAAATTCAGAGTTCAGTCATCACAGACTTATTAGCTGCAGGTGATCTGGTGGATTTCCATGAAGAGTAAGAAGTCAACTGCTATCTCTTCCCCAGACTGGAAATAAAACACAAAGAGGTAAAAAAAAAAAAAAGTTAATAAGATTATGATTTTAAATTAAAAAGATTAATTAGATAATAATAATAAAAGAACAATACCTCTTCTTGAACGGTTGAATCTCTCGCTCATCATCAGGGCAGGGCTTTAATCAGCTCCAAGGCTTGTTGACAATATCAGTTTTTACTTTTTCATAAAGTGCTGAACTTTTTAGCTGAATGATGGATGTCAAAGTGACGCTCAAGAACTTTAAAGCTGGCGCATCAAAAACATTCAGACGTAGATCCAGAGCTTTAAAAACTCCTACAGCTTGTGATGAAGGATGTTTAAATGCAGCTGTTGTTAGCAGTGTTTTCAACAAGCTGCTTTTCTTTGTTCCCGTTTGGATGACGTCGTTTCAAGTGCGTTAACGTTAAGACGTTTGCTGCAGCAGATCCAGTCTTGTGAAACAACGTAGACACACAGCTTTGGATGTGCGCTCGTCTTTTAACAAGAAAGCCACAACGTTCCCAAACAGGCGACCGCAATCGAGAAGCTAGGCTGCTAATGCTACGCGTGCTGCAAGATAATAGCGCCGTGCTGAAACGCGCCTAGGAAATTTATTTTCGCGGCGCACATATTCTCCCGTAATAACATTTAATAAGTGAAAAAATAACTGAAACGGTACGTAGGTGGACCGAACCGAACGTGCCGTACCGAAATGGTTTGGTACACCCACGTGTACCATTACATCCCTAGTCAATACCTATTTCCAAAAGAAAGAGGAACATAGAGTGACTTATAAGAGTGGAGGAAGGAGAACGCAGGTCGACTACATTCTGTGTAGAAGAGGAAACCTGAGAGAGATTGGAGACTGTAAGGTTGTAGCAGGGGAGAGCGTGGCCAGACAGCATCGGATGGTTGTGTGTAGAATGACTGTTGTTGTGAAGAAGAGAAAAATAGTAAAATCAGAGAAGAAGACCAAATGGTGGAAGTTGAAGA
>JBBPBX010010237.1:26985-49298 GCA_038048925.1 Garcialebias charrua | reverse complement strand
AGCCACTCAAAATAAGTAAGAATCATACATTAATGTGGCACTCGGAGCTCGGTGGGAGGCTTGGATGCGTAGCAGTGAGAAATCGTTTACAAAAACTGGCTGCGGATTTTAGTGAGACCTATATATGTACACCTTTTTTTCATTTAGTGGGCGCGGTTTAAATTTAGGTGTGCTCTGTAATCCAGAAATTCAACAGATATTTTAGTGACACTAAATTAAAACTGTTTGATTACGTGTCGTTTGTAAAATGTCAAACCAACCAATGACATCTTCAGAATACATAGAGCTTGAATAACTTTAAATAATTTCACATCTGTATGTGAAAGAGGGTTTTTTTCTGTAATAAATGCCACTTCAGTTAGATTATTTTTGATATGATTAAGCCCATCTCTTCATAATGATAGCCAAAGTGGGACTGTGATAGACTTGCTACAGAATGATTTGCTGTGCTTTAGTTTGCACTACATCGCTGGTTATGGACCGAAGTGACATAATGTTCCTTTATGTGAGGGCATTTAGGGTGACAGATCAAGCCTAAGCCATCAATTCAATGAATGGCCTTTTCTTATGTGGTCCACAGGGCCACTTTTTCATAGCTGAGCACTGGGGTAACATGACAGCTCCCTTCCATTCAGCCAAATGCTTTTTTCTTCTTTCTTTCCTTCTTTCTACAAGTTTTTCCTTTTCTTTTTTTAGATAAAGCTCTTTTGAGAAAGGCCAACTGGGAAATGTGCACAGAGGATCTATGCTCTCATAAGTTGACATGATAGATAATCGTCTTGTGATTTTCCAGGAGTTTAATTTTGTCAAAGAGGAGTTAATAGCTGTAGTTATCAGTTAGCTTCCCATTGGTACAAGAAGACACAGTGGATTCCCCCCTGGACCAAGATCAGGACTCTTAGAGCATGATCCCACAAGACGTCATTATCTCAGATAGCTGCCAAAAGGGAACCATTCTCTGTCTAATACCATGTTCTGAGTAATCCCCAGATGCAAAAATCTCTTTAAAATGTCCAACCAAAGCAGGCCATTGCTGCCTAATTGAGGGAATTCAAGGTTAGTAACAGCAAAGGATTATACAGATAACTGATGAGGCATTGTTCCGTTTTTGTTGCTTTGTGAATGTGCTGTGTTGCCAGCGGTTGTATTTTTCTGGCTTCACACAGCTGACACTGTTCCCTACATTGCGCATTCAGGCTGGCCAGCAGCCACAGCCATCAGTGGCAGTTATGGCTGTCTTTGATCATCAGCTGGGAGGGCAGATCCTCACACTTCACAGCACCTGGTTACCTCACGCCTCCACATACCCCACACCTTCCAGACTCTTCCCCGAAGGCTGCCGTGTCCTTCTAAACTCCTTTAGCTTCTGCTGCAGTCCATATGTCTCGCATGGCAAAGAGGATTAGGAAGTGGGGTGCAACACGTTGTCAGAACATACACCTCTGCTTCGTAGGCCACTGTTTAAATATAGTGGCATGCAAAACTTGGGGTACTTCTGTATAAAATGTCTGTTGCAAAGTTATGGTCTGACTTCCAAATAGTAAATCTAGGCATTGTTTAAAAAAAAGCATAATATGTAATTCGCTTTAGGCTTCAACGTCTATAAAAATAAAATACTGTAGTGCCCAGTAATTTGAGCCCTGCTTCCTGATTAGCCTGCTATGGTTGTATCGTATTCACAGACATTAGAATATTCAAGGTGAACCGAAAGTTTTAATCCTTATCTTCTGACACCGCAGACCTTGGCTCATGATGGACTCCCTGAAGCAGCTGCCTAGCACTCAGAAAGGTAAAATAATTGATGCCCACAAAGGAACAGAAGGCTATAAATAGATAGTGTTCAAGTTGCTGTTTCCGTCATTGGTGATGTAATTAAGAAAATAGCGTTTGACAGGGGGCCAGTGGAGGTTAAGCTGATGATTGGCAATGCATGAAATCATTGTAAAGTAACTGCTCATAAGACTGCAAAAAGGCAAATGAAAAGAGTCGTCAGTCTTTGAAAGATGTTCGGCAACATTTGCCAAGCAGATTCAGACAAAGGATGACCAATCTGCTACCCCAGATTTTTGTTTTTTATTATATTTTTAAGGTGAAAACTAGCTAAAAGACAATTTAAGAGGTTAGTGTACCACATAATAATTGTTTTCATTTTCAGTAAGATAAAAATAATCATAGGTGCCTAAACCCTTGTCCACTGTACATTTCTGCTAAAGAATAACTCAAAAGAAGAATAAAGAAGAGCCTCAGCTGGTGCAACAGCACTACCATTCTGACCAAGAACGCGCATCAGCGACTACTTCCTCAGGCGGCTGAGGCGAACTGGACTGGGAAGCTCAGTCCTCACCTCCTTCTATAGGTGTGCAGTGGAGAGTATCCTGTGCTCCAGCATCAACGTGTGGCATGGAGGCTGCACAGCTGCAGAAAGAAAAGCTTTACAGAGAGTGGTGAAGGCTGCACAGAAGATGTTGGAGTCAGCCTCCCCACCATCACAGACATCTACACCTCCAGATGCAGGAAGTGGGAAACCTGCATCATGAAGGACCCCACTCACCCAGCATGGGCACTTTTTGTCCTGCTCCCCTCAGGCAGGAGGTTGGGGAGCATTAGGTGTAGAACCACTAGACTGAGGAACAGCTTCTACCCTGAGGCTGTTAGACTCATGAATCTCTAACCAGGAAAATCACTTTAATGCCACTTTAATTGGTGATATGTTAATTTATCTGTGCTGCTGATCATCCATGCTGCTGATTTCTTGCCTTTAAGCTGCTGTATTCATACCCATCTGCTCACTAAATTCATGTTCAGGCTGCTCTTTAATACACTATATTACTTTACATCATTAGTGTTTATCATATATCTTAAATCCTTGTATACTGTTCCTTTTTTGCTATTTTGGGGTGTAACTGTGACCTTGAGTACACAATTTCGTTCCATCTCGTGCACCACATGTGATGCAAATGGCAATACAGAACCTTGAATTCCTTGACTCCTCCCTGAAACAATGTCACCGGCATGCAAACGATGTAATGTGTGCAGTTTTAATTAGTGGATGGAAGAATGAACCTGTAAAAGCAGCAGGTTGAGAATGAAATGAATAATTTTATGGTGAAGACACCTCCTTTGACACTGCTGGACATGTGGTGTCAGATGTTCTCCCCTGGCCTGTAACGGCATATGTTTTTGTCAGTACTTATTTAGTTTGCACAGATCAGAGGCCGTGGCTGACATTTTCTTAATGCGTGTGTATTTTTTGAGGTCGCACTGTCCTTTCCTTCCCTTTCATTATATGCCGAGCACCTACTAAACCTTTCATAATTTGCTAATGTAGCATTTCAGCGCTGAGGTCAGCCTGTAATAACACATTTCTCTGAACATTTAGTTTCATCCAGGGTTTTGCACAGAAAGCACTATTAATGCTCCATTCCAATTTGTTATTGGTAAACACAGCAAAGTTGCATGAGTCAACAGCTTCACTGACAACCTGATTTGCATGAATCTTTCTCTATAAAAAAAAGACATCCTCCCTCGTAAAGCAGTTTTTTAGTCTGCACCATCTGGTCTTTAGTTCAGTGCTGTATTACGAGTTGAATAGTTGATCTCCCACCAAGAACGGAAGGTTTCAATTTTCTTCTCAGTTAAGGCGCATGTAGCATTTAGCATCAGAAACAAACTGCAGTAAATTATACCATGTAGGACTGTGTATTCCATCTACTGTGCTGACTGAATCTCTAATGACTGTTTTGCAGATGGGCCAACATCCGTCTTGTTTGCGGATCTTTGATCCACGGCTTTTAGTTTTTGTTGTGAGGAGTGTTTATTTTTCTCATCCTGAAATGTCAAACTGCACAGACCATAAAATTCTCTGCCACATAGCAGCAGCAGTGAATATACCTAATGTGTATTTTTATCACACCTTTGAAAATGGTTGGCTGCCAAGTGGCAGGATAATAAGATGTGAAACGTGTGGGTGAATTTTAAAACAATTCCAATTTTTGTCCTCCTTTCCCATTATCATAATCTTCAAAGATGCTTGTCTTGTTCATTTTGCTCATGACCCTGGCAAGTAAGTCATTGAGTTTCCTGAAATAACGGCAAATAAGAGAGCAATCATTAAGATCCCCAGTGTGTATGAGTGATAGGACAGCAGAGACTTCAGAAATGGAAGGACGTCCAGTTGATGGGTTTGCAAATGATCTCATATCGATATGAACCACATTCTGTTTTATCTTTGCCTGGCTTAGGGATTACTGAGATCACTGCTCTTCTCCAAGATGGTGGTATTTCCCCTCCAGAGAGTATATAATTAAAGCAGTTCCCAAGCAGTGGGATGAATAGCTTTCTGAAATATTTATACCATTCTGCCGGGTAACCATCTTCGCCTGACATCTTATTCCCTTTCATTTTTGAAATTGTTTTGTTGATCTCCTCCTCAGTTATTTGTTTTATAAGCCTATTATTTTGGTCTGTACCTATTGATGGTAAATCCAAAGAAGCAAGAAATGCCTTCACTGGAAAGGGATCTATTTTATGAGGCTGTGTATATAATTCGGTATAATATAATTCAAAAGATTTTTTAATGTCTCTAAGAGAGTGATTTATCTTTTTATCTGTTGGATTTAGAAGTCTTTAAGAAGTTTGAAGAAGTCTTTAAGAAGTTTGAAGAAGTCTTTAAGAAGTTTGAAGAAGTCTTTAAAGCTCCACTGACATGTTCTTTTCACTTTTCAAAAAATGGCACAACATATATAAATATTAAGATAGACCTCTGACCGTTTTTGCTAAAATAATGTTAAATGAATGACAATTTCTCTCANNNGAGCCAGGGGGTGGCCAATGGTGGTCTTGACTTGATTAATTCTTGGTCACTCCAAGGGCCACCCCAATCTTTTAAGGAAACTTTACTTTAAACTTTCTAGTTTTTATATTGCTTTAAAGTTCAAAGCAATATAAAAACTAGAAAGTATAATTTCCTCAAATAATTGGGATGACTGGTTTATATATTTACAAAATGGTGGTGGCCAATGGCCATCTTGGATTTTGACATGGCAACACAATTTTCGATGGTGACTTTTTTTGCACCTATGCAGCCACACATGAAAGTAGAAGTTGGTGCAGTAGACCCTCGTTTATTGCAGGGGATCCGTACCCGGGAGCAGTGTCCTCTGCTAAAATATTTTAAATAATTTATTTTAAATAAAAATTCCATGCCGATCATGTTGCTCATCCATCAATCAACCAATTGTGTGTCATGCCCAATTTTACTTTGAAAAACCACGATAGAGCGAGTCCGCAAAAAACGAATGTGAAGTAGCGAGGGACTACTGAATCTCACTTGCCCACAACACAGGCAGATGTAGAGTATTTCCAATTACCGTATTTTTCAGAGTATAGGTCGCACCGGAGTATAGGTCGCATTGTCCAATTATTACCAATAGATTAGAAAAATCCCTAGATGGGTCGCACCGGAGTATAGGTCGCACCTACGTTTAGCTCTGCTGCAAATGTCTGCCACAGGAACGCACAGCAAGGCTTTTAAGAAGATTAACACTTAAAAACAATTACCGTAAAAACCGATGTATTATACGCTGTATTTTTGCTCATTTGAATGTCCTGCGTATTAAACACCGAAGAGTATTATGTATGGATTTTTCCCCATACTGTATTTTGTTTCACTATAGGTAGCAGTAGTGTTCAGCTCATCAAACTGCAGCTAGAGTCGGGTTATTGAGGTGGTCTGCTTAGTTCTATGTGTAATCTAGACATAGAGGTCTGACTTCAGTATTCATCTGTTTTGAATTACTCTAAGGTCTGCAGCACCACTGAACAAACACAACAATAGTGTAGTGTTTCCAGCAACTCTGGAAATCAGAGAAAACCTTGAAAAAGACTTTCATGTTTTCCAGACAGAGAAAACTGAGCACAGATCTGCTGATTAAAACATGATCTTTCTGAGGTGTTCATGTGTTCATGTATTAATGTTAGTGTTCTAGTATCACTGAGTCCATGTTCTACAGTATGCATGGTACATGTGTCCTTACTGATTGGCTATGGTGGCTTTTTAGTTTTTGATGTTTTGATGTTATACAATATAATTAATTATTAGTAACGATTGCTGTATGCAAGTTACAGTATACTGTACAGTACTGTCATCTGCGAATGTGAATCTGCCATATCCATCCACCTAAGATGCTGAATTCTGACTGAGCACTTCCTGCCACTGAAATATCACCTGGAATTTACGCAAGGAAAACTCTTCTTTATTTTTTCCCCTCCTTTCGGTTGCTCGCTTCTTCAGGAGTCACCACAGTGAACTAACTCGCATGAAGACTTGGTGACTGTTTTTACAATGGATGTCCTTCCTGACACAACCACAGACCACTGAGCTACCACAGCTCACCTTAACCATTCACCTTTTATTTGACCCCCGAACCCGAAACAAACCAATGAGAGCACCCTGCACGCCAATTAATGACGAGAAGGGGCGACCCGACGCATCAAGCATGTGACGCGGAGGGACCCTGACCCAAAGCATCAATATATGACGAGTAGGGAGTGAGAACATGTTGGTGGAGCAGAGAGCTGCCGTCTAGAGCCCGGGGTGGCAGATGGTAATAAAAATAATTATGTGTTTTATATATATATGTGTGTGTGTGTGTGTGTGTTTGTGCGTGTGTGTGTGTGTGTACTGTATAGTGAAACCTTACCATGAACATTGCTCCTTCTTTGTGTTGCTTTTCAAACCTGAAGGTTTTGTTCCTGAAAGTGAACTCTGCAGGATTCTCTGAAACCAGTTTGAACATCACCAGCTTCCTCATTCCATTGACTTTATAGTTATAGGCTTTTTTTAAACGAGTGTTTCTTGTGTTGCTTTATTCTTTAGAGTAGGTCTTTCTTGGCTCTATGAAACAAACGGAGTACATTTATGTTACGAGACTTGATTAAATTCTTGTTAGAAATCCTTTTGTGAAAACCTTATTGCGCAAACCACCTGCAGTAATTAAACATTATACCTTGGTGTTTAATGCAGAAAAAGTGTTTGAACTTTGTAAATATATTGCGCTGTACAGTATTTGAAACTTATAGTTGGCCATAATTCTCAGAGAGCTGGCAGCACTTGTCTGCTCACAGCAGGAAATATTACAATGTTGCCAGTGGTGTGTTTGAAAAGAAGCCGCAGACCTCATGCAAGCATTGGCATGTCAGGATCATGATTCACTGCGGCCTCTGAGGATGTGTATTTGTTTTACTGCTTCACTGTGAGAGGTATGTCATCATCAGCACTGCTGCAAAACCAGCCGGTCTATTTTGAAAATGGAGGAAGTATTCCCTCAACGATGAGGTTTTCTGGAATTCCTGTATGATAATAAACCAGCTCGGGCCGCTGTGACGTGCACCTGCGATACACTGCTGAGTGTGTAAAACTCTCACTGTGCTCTCTTGAGAAGAACTAAAGACCTGTATGAAATTCTGAGCAGTTTTACTTTGTAGTAATAAGCATTTCAAAATCTATGAGTAGATATTACTCAGACTGAGTGGGAACATGTTTGCTTGAAAGCACAAATGCAGACTGTTAACACAGCATTAAAACTGTTACAGTATACTATACATGGCTTTTCAGGGTATATATAATGCCTGTGAAATGTAACAAGTTTAACACTGACATTCTTAATAACTGTCCTAAATGTAGTTGGCACTTTGGTGCACTGCATGTGGAAAGGCCCAAAAATTCAGATATTTTGGAAGAACACAGTTGATCTGGTCTCACGTATAGCTGCTATAGAGGGTCTTCTTGAGGCAAAGTTCTGTAAATTAGCTGTCTATCCTAATGATTTTGTATTGTACCAAACCACGAAACGACACCTTTGATCGACTTGTGTATGCTGCAAGCCAGAAGAGTAATCCCTTTGAGATGGAAAAGTACAGTCCTACAACTGCAATGTGGCTACGGGAAATGGCTTCCTGCCTTGCTTTGGAGAAATGAACATACAAACCGGATTCCAAAAAAGTTGGGACACTAAACAAGTTGTGAATAAAAATTGATTGCAATGATGTGGAGGTGCCAACATCTAATATTTTATTCAGAATAGAAAACAAATCACAGATCAAAAGTTTAAACTGAGAGAATGTGTCATTTTAAGGGGAAAATATGTTGTTTCAAAATTTCATGACGTCAACAAATCCCAAAAAAGTTGGGACAAGTCAGCGTATTGAGATTACCAATTGAGAAAGCTCCTCGGATGAGAAGCGAAACGTCTTCTGTTACAAATAAAGTCCAGTTGTTTTCTGTATTGAACACCTTTTTTGGGTTGGGACAAGTCCATTTTTACCACTGTGTGGCATCCCCCCTTCTTCTTACAACACTCAACAGACGTCTGGGGACAGAGGAGACCAGTTTCTCAAGTTTAGAAATAGGAATGCTCTCCATTCATGTCTAATACAGGCCTCTAACTGTTCAATCGTCTTGGGCCTTCTTTGTCGCACCTTCCTCTTTATGATGCACCAAATGTTCTCTATAGGTGAAACATCTGGACTGCAGGCTGGACATTTCAGTACCGGATCCTTCTCCTACGTAGCCATGATGTTGTGATTGCTGCAGAATGTGGTCTGGCATTATCTTGTTGAAAAATGCAGGGTCTTCCCTGAAAGAGATGACGTCTAGATGGAGCATATGTTGTTCTAGAACCTGAACATAGTTCTCTGCATTAATGGAGCCTTTCCAGACATGCAAGCTGCCCATGCCACAAGCGCTCATGCAACCCCATACCATCAGTGATGCAGGCTTCTGAACGGAGCGTTGATAACAACTTGGGCTATCCTTGTCCTCTCTGGTCCGGATGACATGGCGTCCCAGTGTTCCATAAAGAACTTCAAATCGTGACTCATCTGACCACAGAACAGTCTTCCATTTTGCCACACTCCATTTTAAATGACCCCTGGCCCAGTGCAAACGTCTGAGCTTGTGGAGCTTGCTTAGAAATGGCTTCCTCTTTGCACTGTAGAGTTTCAGCTGGCAACGGCGGATGGCACGGTGGATTGTGTTCACTGACAATGCTTTCTGGAAGTATTCCTGAGCCCATTCTGTTATTTCCTTGACAGTGGCATTCCTGTTTGAGGTGCAGTGACGTTTAAGGGCCCGGAGATCACGAGCATCCAGTAGAGTTTTACGGCCTTGACCCTTACGCACAGCGATTGTTCCAGATTCTCTGAATCTTTTGATGTTATGCACGGTTGATGATGATAACTTAAAAGTCTTTGCTATTTTACGCTGGGTAACACCATTCTGGTATTGCTGCACTATCTTTCTGCGCAACAATGGTGGAATTGGTGATCCTCTTACCATCTTGGCTTCTGAGAGACACTAACCGTGTTTCCATCCATTTTCATTTCGAATTTTGAGCTAATTTTTGAAATCTCGCAAATATGTAAATACAAATTAATGCGAAGCAGAAGTGTTTCCATCTACTGGCTTGTAGCGCATCTACCAAGCCACGCACAGCGTCATTACGTCAGACGTCAGCACTGCGCATGTCTACAGTAAACAGGAAGTAGCGGTTGAAAACAGAACCCGGCCACACATCTCGTCAAAATGGAGAGAATATTTCAGGTACGTGTTGCTATCGGGCAAGTTGTATTTATTCTGTCATGCAAACTAGTTTTAGCGATGTTACATGTTGTCCGGAGCGGAAACAGCTGAACGTCACGTGACGTGAATGTTCGCTACGGCAGAACTGAGTCGGAAAATCTGTTTCCATCTGTCGTTTTGCGCATCTGCTCATTTTCGAAGATCCCAAAAACCACCTCAAGCGAGCGTATAAACTTTTTGGCGAATTTGAGGAAGTAAATTCGGATTTTGCCGTTTCCATTAAGCTTTTCTGCTGCGATACTTCAAAATGCGCAGCTAGAAACCTTGATGGAAACACGGCTAGTGACACTCTGAGAAGCTCTTTTTATACCCAGTCATGTTGTCAATTGACCTAATTAGTGTTAATTGGTCTTCCAGCTGTTCGTTATATGCTCACTTTCCTTTTTTCTGCCACTTATTGCTACTTGTCCCAACTTTTTTGGGATTTGTTGACACTGTGAAATTTTGAATCAACATATTTTTCCTTGAAAATGTTACATTTACTCAGATTAAACTTTTGATCTGTCATCCATGTTCTATTACGAATAAAATATTGATATTTGCCATCTCCACATCATTGCATTCAGTTTTTATTCACAATTTGTTTAGTCTCCCAACATTTTTGGAATACGGTTTGTATATGATTCGAGGAAAGACCAATAAATTGAAGGCAATATGGGACACCTTCATTCAATTTTTGGAAAGTAACCAAGCTGAACAGAATGAACAGAACGGAACAAAATAAAAGCACATCACTCAATAAGATTAATACCAATTAATATAACCAATATTTATATACAAGAGTGAAACTTTATCTAGGCATTAGAGTTGGATGATTAAAATTTTATTTATCTGTATATTTATAAATGTATTTAATTTTACACATTTGTTCTTTTTCCCCCTTATTTTATTTCATTTTTATTTTTATACCCTGAATGTTAATTGTGGGTGGGGGTGGTGATTGTGGATGGAGAGTATTCAGTGTTTGCTTGAATGTATGTTCTCTACATTTCATAAATGACAAAAAAATAAATAAAAAAATACTGTATATTATTTTTAAAAAGCATTTCAAAGGAACAGTAGTACATAACACAAAACATTACAGATCATGTTTCCAGTGGAGACTCTCCCCTTGTTTGAGTAGAATAGAATACAATATACAGTAATAGCATAGAAACAGCCGTTATTGTCCCATGGATGGGTAATTCAAGAGTAACGGCAGCAACAGATAAAAATATGAAAAGATTTTTGCAGGTAGATCTCATAAAAACTATTCTACTGTACTGGAAATAATCATCAAGAGACATGGACAGAGCAGCTTCCATGGCAGCATCCAGAGTTCTGTGAAAGTAAAATCAACCTCTGTCAGCGTTGAAGTTTACAGTCATGGGAACAGACCTCCTTGTGTTCTGTGGTTTTACATTTCAGGATGATAAACGGTTTTACAGCCAGCAGAATTACTTCTCTGTCTGACTAAAATGAGGACATTCTGGTTGTGCATTTGAAGGTTATAAACCACCTACTTGACAGGTAAAAACCTAATGTTTCTGCACCAAAAGGTCAACAGCCATGTGTTGGATGCAGGATAAATAAACCTAATGTTATACTGTGTCCCCGCCTTCTCTTGTTGGGAGGCACGGCCAGCAGGAACAGTTTATACATAATAATACATATAATTACATATAATACATATGTTGTATTTTTGGAACCAGACTTTGTGTGTTAAGGTCTCCCTCACTGTCATGTTGTTACATGAGCTGTTGTAAAACATGAAATAACTCATAGTCATTACAGCTAAAAATTGTATACTGTATTAGAAAAATAAACATGAGAACGTAAAGCAGCAAGATACAACATCTGAAAACTAAGTCGTGTTTTTATTTTATTTTGAAAAGTGCAACGTCCTATCTGTCCCCTGTCCCTGAGCAAAGAGGGTGAGTTGGAAATTCCCTCTACTCGTTCATTTGTTTGTCTGTCCGTCCATCTGTGCATGCTGTGACCATAATAACTTCAAAAATAAGTGAGGTACCAACTTCCATATTGGTGTGTGGCTCGAGGTGTAAGAAAGGTCACTATCAAAAATACAGTTGTCAAGTCAAAGTCCAAGATGTTCAAGTCCAAGAATCTTTATTATCCCCAAGGGGCAATTTGTTTCACAGTCAGTCGACACATAGAACATCCAGACAAGACATTGAGACGTTAAACTAGAAATAACAGAACCTACAGGGATGAATGAGTTTTTCAGTCTGTTCATCACATCGTTCTAGAGGCAGCCGTGGCATAGTGGTAATGGCAGTCGTCCCCCGATCGGAAGGTTGGAGGTTCGAATCCCAGTTCCCCACACCATGTGTCGTTGTGTCCTTGGGCAAGACACTTAACCCCGAGTTGCTCCCGGTAGGACAGGCAGCACCTTGCATGGCAGTCTGCCGCTACCGGTGTATGAATGTGTGTATGAATGGGTGGATGGTTGGTATTGTAAAGCGCTTTGGGGTCCCTCATAGGGGGCTGGAAAGTGCTATATAAATAAGCTCCATTTACCATTTACATCTGGGCAGCAGATACCTGTGTCCAGATGGAAGCAACTAGGGTTGTACATCTCTGTGTGACAGACGATTCGATTCACATCTAGATACAAGGGTTACGATTCGATTCAAAAACGATTTATTTTAAAAACGGAACGATTCGATTCGATTCGATGCAGTGTAAAAGCGATTCGGTTCGATTAAACTTCAAATAATTCTACGTTTTAATATTTGTTGATGTACCGGTAGACAAATATTTCATTATGAAAGAAAAAGGACCATTTCTATCAATGTGACATTCTTAGAGCATTTTTAAATTTGTAAAAGTCCACATATATCATATCTAAAAGGGTGCTGTAAAGCACTGGTAAAAATAAAGTAAAAAGCCAAACAAAATAATCACATGTTAAATGTGTTTATTTTTAAACATGGACCTAAAGACCAGCTAAAAGAAAATTTCCTACAGAAAATACAGAAAAAATATAAAAGGCACAAATGGTTACAGCAGCATGTAATAAAATAAAAATCACTAGGAAAAAAAAACCAGGAATAAGCTATAAGCACAAAGCTCCTGAGTCCTGTGCAATAACCTGTTGTGCAATAACCTGTCACACAACCTGTAGTTTGGTAGTTATGTGCAATATAGATCATGTGCATTTTAGCTTATATTTCATTACTACCTTGAAATAGTTATTCACACAAATTCATCCTGCTTCACCGTTAAAATTCTACCATGTTGTTTACTATTTTTCTCTTCAGAAACTTTGTAATATTATAATTACTGTTTCACTTTTTGGTAGTTTATTTTGTACCCTCATTGCATGCTTTAGTATTTCCTGTTTGCTTGTTGTTTGTTTTTTAGCCAGTCAAAATCGTTTTTTCTCATCCTGAGCATTTCATTGTACTAAGTTAACCCTGTGTTAACCTGCATATGACAAATAAACACTTGAACTTGAACTTAATAATACAAAACATAATGCAAGAACAGTACGCCTAACAACAGCAGCACGAACATGAGTTTGTGTGAGCAGGTGGGCACGGATTAATATAAAAACATGCTCTCTTTACCTCTTGACTTCTTCACTGGCCTGGTCCCTCACAGATCTAGTTGCCATCCTCACTTCAAAGTCTCCCAACAGCTCGTCCAGCGCTGACATTTTCTTCTTTTTACAAGGTGGTTCATCATCTGAAATAGAAAACATGCACCATATATTACTGGCTATGTTTGCCATGAAGTTTTTTTTTTTTACTGACTTTACCATTTTATGTAAAAATCTTCATCTGATGTTCAGAATTTATTTATGTAGGGACTCGTGTACATGTGTAAAAGATATATCATTATCATCATGATGATTATTTAACTCTTTCTGTGCATGCAGATTCTCTCATTATTGTGAATGTGTTTTATGCTGATACAATGACTGCAGCACAAGTTTAAGACAAAGTCAGCTCATTCTTGATCACAAGTTATAAAACACAAACCTGTATGCTCATCTTGGGTCTGGGGTGCATCATTGCAGACATCAAGATCTCCATTTGCAGGTTCAGTCTGCACTGGACCTCTCTGAACTGAATCCCCCGTTACCTAGAAATAAAACATGACATTACATTTAGTGTACAGTATGGTTAAATGCAGACATTACATTTAGTGTACAGTATGGTTAAATGCAGTGTAAACAATCAAAAAACAGTAGGCAGAATAAATCTAGTGACAGCAACAAAACACAGCAGACTGTAAGATGTATTTTGACAGTGTGTTGGGGGATTTACCTTGTGATGCAGGGATGTTGTTTCTGCTGATAGGCTTGTGAATGTCCTCTCTGCATCATGGCTACTGTTGTAGCTTTATGCTTCTTATTAATCTTGTATGGCTGTGGGTCATAGTCATGCAGCTTATATTATAGGTGAAGGCTGAGACAACGCAGTTCGGGTCCAACAACGTGTTTATTCTTCTGTGTAACAACAAGACTGTTCACCCATTCTGTGGGCTCATTGACAGGAGTTATCACTGCTACTGAGGAAGGGCAGGGACTTAAAACAGTGTGGAAGAGATCTTCAAGGCCTGTGTAGCTCGTGAACTATCACTGAGTTGCCCGTAAAATTTAGTGATAACGTTACCCGTCGCTTTGTGTGTGGCAGCTGCATGATCCTGCTCGTTGTTATGAGGCTTGAAAAGTTGTTGGTCGAGGTTTGTTGTGCTACCAGTGTACTTCAGAGGTGCGCTGCATAGCTTACAAATAGCGTGGCTTTTGTCGAGTTTTCCGTCCTTCTAGTAAAACCCGAAAACGTTCCACACTTTAGATTTTTGTCTGGCTGATGTGTTGAAAATCTTTCGCGGTGACTCGCTAGCGCGCGCGGCTACTATTTACATCCATGCTCGCTCGTGCTCTTGGTGAGCTATGGCGCATGCGTGAGAATAGCTTCGCTCTCGCGTTGTTTTAGAAACGCATTGTAAACCCAGCAAGTCTCGCGATAACCGGTCCGTAACCGGTCCGTGTCTTTTCAACCGGTTCATCTCTGAATTTGTGGCTGGTTGCTGTCGGTTTACGTGGCTGCTACCGATGCAACCACATCGCTAGCTTGTCAAACCGGATATCCGGTCGAATCGGTTAATCTATAACAAGCCTAGAAGCAACCTGAACTCACCATGTAGGGGGTGAACAGGATCTGCCAGAATCAGCCTGGCCTTGTTCACTGACTTCACCTTGTGTAGGTCAGTGAGGTTCTGTAGGTCAGTGAGGTTCTGTAGGACTATACCAGCAGTTTTGCTGACATCCTGACAATCCCCGTGAGTTTTTTTTCCTGTTTTTACATGTCAAAAGTCCAAACCAACAGATGAAGGTGAAAGTTAAAAGACACTCAATAAAACATTCTCATAAAAGTAGAGTCAACATTAAAACCACAGAACTTTCGATAAAAATACATTCTCTGATGGGCCGCCTTACAAAGTGAGTTCACATGGGGGTCAAAGGTCAGTTTGTCATCAAGAACAGCTCCCAGTTATTTATATTGATGCACCTCCACAACAGCCTCACTGTTAATGACCACAGGAGCTGCAACTGAAGAATCTTTTCTGAAATCAATGATCATCTCCTTCATCTTTGAAACATTTATGAGACCATGAGATCCGAGGGGGGACCACATCAAACGGGGAACCAGATGGTTTCAGGCTGCACATGACCTGCTCTAGAGAGGACAGTGCTGCTGGTCCTTTTGGACCTCGCATCCGCTTTCGACACCATCGGCCATGAGATCCTCATTGCTAGGTTGGAGCAGTGGGTGGGCATCACAGGGTCAGCCCTGAACTGGTTCAGATCCTACCTCTCTGACAGATCCTTTTGTGTTTCCATCAATGGTTTTAGTTCTGCAGTGGCAGCTCTTAAATGGGGGGTTCCGCAGGGGTCCATCCTGGGTCCTCTCTTGTTCTCCTTATACCTGCTGCCACTCGGTGCTATTTTCCGGAAACACAACATACCCTTCCACTTCTACGCCGATGACTGTCAAATTTACTTCCCCCTAAGACAAAATGGTACATGCTCTATTCAACCTCTGCTCGACTGCCTGGCTGACATCAGGGACTGGATGGCTTTAAATTTCTTAAGTTTCAACGATAAGAAGTCTGAAGCCATATTGTTCCTTCCCAATGACACAACCTCGAACCACTGCATCAACCTCTCTGCTCTACCCCTGTCTGTAAAACAAAAAGTCACAAATCTGGGAGTGATAATGGATCCTTCCATGAAACTCAACAGTCATGTAAACATGATCGTTAAATCCTGTTTTTTCCAGCTGAGGCGAGCTGAAGCCCATATTATCCAAAAATAACCTGGAGACAGTAATTCACGCATTTATTACATCTAGGCTTGATTACTGCAATTCACTTCTGCTTGGTGTCAGTCAGGCCTCCATTGCACGATTACAACTGGTCCAGAACGCAGCAGCCCGATTTTTAACCAGTACACGCAAAGGAGAGCACATTACACCAGTCTTGGCCTCCCTGCACTGGCTACCGGTTCATCTTAGAATCCAGTTCAAAATTCTCATGTACGTCTACAAATCACTGAACAGCCTCGCTCCCGCCTATCTCTCAGATCTGATACACCCATATGTCCCTCCACGTGCTTTGAGGTCAGAGGACCGGGTACTTTTAACAGTTCCAGAAACTCGTCTTAATGCCTCTTTTCCACTGCTCGGCTCGGGTTGGATCGGCTCAGATCGGCTCAGTTCGGGCCGGGTCACATCTTAGTTCTGTTTCCACAGCTTTTTTGTCCCCCTTCTGTGGGCGGGGTCCAGAATCCTACTTGTCTTACCACATGGTGGCAGTAGTGTTCCCTCAAGCTATTTACTAGTAGCCACCACTAGAAGAAGAACACAATAAAGGCTTTGACAGAATGTTGTGAAAGAGATGTCATGCTATAATGAGTACCTCATGAGCTGTAATCTTTAAACCCAATTCATAATCCTACCTTGTTGCCTTCTTTAAACCCATGTATTTTCCAATTTAGTATTTTTACAATAAAGATGTATTAAAAACATATTTTATTATTTAGTTATGCACAAGGTGCTTGATAAAGTTGCAAAACCATATTTGTCTGAGCTGCTTCAACCTTCCTGCCCTCCCCGTTCTCAGATCAGCTGAGCAGTTGCTGCTGACAGTCCTCAAAACTTTTTAAATCTTATTTAAAAACACACATTTATTCCTTGGCTTTTAACACGTGATCTTATCTTTTATGGCATTTTAACACACCTGCAGTAAGACTGGTATATGTATTTATTTTTGTATGCTTTTTATAGTTTTTAATTAACTTGTCTTTTATGTTATTGTACAGCACTTTGGTTGACCCTGTGGTTTTTAAAATGTGCTTTATAAATAAAGTTGATTTAAAACATCACACTGTGATCTTTGAAACTGCCAGTGTTTCCCTGGAAAAGCATGCTGCTGGGCGCAGATGATGGATGGATGATGGATGGATGGTCTGTGAACACCTTGAGGTATTCCTACGAGCTGAAGGGGTGGATGTTGATGCCTGTGTCTCCCTGGTAAAGTTGCTGCTGGGCGCAGAAGATGGATGGATGATGGATGGGTAGATGGATGGTCTGTGAATTCTTTAACTTTAAACTGTCCAAAGGACTTTGGCCACTTTTAATTTTTGACTTTTTTTGTATGACTTCATCCTAGAACCAAATAATTTATAACGTAATAACAGTTGAGCAGATTCTAATAATCTTTATCTTA
Source organism: Garcialebias charrua (assembly GCA_038048925.1). Classification (NCBI taxonomy): domain Eukaryota; kingdom Metazoa; phylum Chordata; class Actinopteri; order Cyprinodontiformes; family Rivulidae; genus Garcialebias; species Garcialebias charrua. Next base: position 31,921 of record JBBPBX010010237.1, on the reverse strand, counting down.
TGATTCTTTAAAGGTCAAATGCAAATGGAAAGTTCTCTTAACTTCCAGTATGGATTTAAACACTATACACACTTCACATTGTAAAATAAGTTTAGGAAATTGAATGTTCCAGAACACCACTTAAGAAAATATAACGTTTAATAGGAAAAGTTTGAAGTGACAAACAGAAGTAACGAATTTCCATCTGGTGTCTCACGGCTTCCTCCAGAAGACGACACAGGTTGTTGAATTCTGGTGATTTTCTTCTGGTGACTGTAAAAGAAAAATGTGGTTAATTTAGTCCAGAAACTGTTTTTTTTTTACTAATAGAATGTAATCACAGGATGTTCATGTACTAACTATAACCTGTTTGAGTTATTTGAATAAATATTCAATGTTTTATAGACATAAATGTGTCAAGCAGCTCCTATCTTTTTCTCCCTTGTACTTTGTATCACATATCAATTATATCAAAAACCACATGGCAGATATTTTTCAAACTAACTCATTTTAATCACAACATGTTCATGTACTAACTATAACCTGTTTGAGTTATCTGAATAAATATTCAATGTTTTATAGACATAAATGTGTCAAGCAGCTCTTATCTTTTTCTCCCTTGTACTTTGTATCACATATCATCAATTATATCAAAAACCACATGGCAGATATTTTTCAAACTAACTCATTTTATTCACAACATGTTCATGTACTAACTGTAACCTGTTTGAGTTATTTGAATAAATATTCAATGTTTTATAGACATAAATGTGTCAAGCAGCTCCTATCTTTTTCTCCCTTGTACTTTATAACACATATCAGCTAATACCTCAAAAACCACATGGCAGATATTTTTCAAACTAACTCATTTTAATCACAACATGTTCATGTACTGACTGTAACCCGTTTGAGTTATTTGAATTATTATTCGAATTTTTATAATTTATTTTCGTAGTGCACGCACAGGTTTGGAAGAAGTCAAAGCGAACCTACTTTAAATGCAGCAGATTTGATCACTACGTGACAATATTAAAGCGTGGTTGAGCTCAGGAGCCCTCGTACTATAAAGTCAGCTATGAAATATATTTTTATATCTGTTCATTGAGCTACATTTTAAAGACATAAAGCCGCCCGCGCGCGTTGCTCGTGGCGATCCTACTTTTTAAATTCCTGCAGTTTTGAGCAGTACGTGATTTTATTAAGGACACGTTCAGCTGAAGACCCATCTTTGCTATAATTTTAAAAACAAATAATTGTTTTTACCGTGTTATTCATGTAAAGTCCTGCCGTGATCGCTTCCCTCGCTTCCGTGAAAACAGCTCGAGTCTCCTCCTTCCTCCTTCCGGAGCGGGTGAGCACGCCTTGGCACCCCTCTGAAACCACACCAAAAATCTCAAGAAATCTGGCGCGGGGCAGCACGGAATATCCGGTGGGGAAGGCGTAAAGGGGGTCTCTGCGACGCACATATGACGTAACATCCGACCCGTGCCGACCGGTGGAAAAGGGGCTTTAAGCGCAGAGGTGACAGGGCCTTCTCTGTAGCAGGTCCAAGACTCTGGAACGAGTTACCGCTGCTCATCAAACAGGCCCCCTCCCTCTCAGTTTTCAAGTCTAGGTTAAAAACTCACTACTATTCTGTTGCCTTCAACATCTGCTGATTGGTGTTTGATCGTTTTATTTTGATCTGCAGTGTTTTTATGTTTTTCGTGTTGTACTTCATTGTCTGTGGTGCCTGTTGCTTGTTTGTTTGTTTGTTCAGCACTTTGGTGTGGACTTGTTCCTGTTTAAAGTGCTTTATAAATAAAATGGTATGGTATTTAACTTTAAAAAGGAAGACTCACACCATTCAGTGAAGTCCCTGACCACAGACACGGGTCTGGGTCATCACAGATGGCCACCACCATATATGTAAAATGGCCACCCCATTCATTTGAGGAAACTACACTTTCTAGTTTTTATATTGCTTTAATGCATAGTTTCCTCAATGATTTGAGTGGCCAAAGATTAACCTTTAATGGCCCAGGCCATCATTGGCGCCTCTGGATCCATCATTGCACCTGCTGGTGGATAAAATTGCTCCTTCCACTCACCAGGATCTGCCACTGCACAGCCTCGAACGAGAAAAAAGAACAAGAACAAGAACAAGATACCTCTCTTCTTCCCCACTTGCATATATTACAGCAAAACATTGTTTACTTGCGTTCTCTGTTCAGTTTAAATCCCTCAGTGGCGGAGGACGGTGGCACACCACTTGTTTTTATTTCACAGCACGTTTGTCAGCCTTGATGTTTTTTCAGTGCTTTATAAACAGTGATACTGTAATCCACAATAGGTATGAAAATCAATCATATTCTGCCAAACTTATTATTTATGCAAAAATGAGCTGCGATCAATCAGGACTTGGTCCAGACGTTGACTGACAGCAGGCCAGGGGGAGTTGCAGAGGTCTTGAAAAAGGAAGTTCGATCTTGTAAATGTTGACTCTGCATAATCCTAATGTAGCTCAAAGGCAATTCAAGCAAAATGCTTATAATTTTACTGCAGTAAACCACATTAATTGTACAGTATGTATGTTCTAGAATTGTGCCACTCGGGGTGGCTGCATGTTGGAATAGCTCTGCTACATTCATTCTGAGATTTTGCTTTTGGAAACTTTAATTCCTCTTTTTCTGGATGTAAATCTCATTTTTTTGGATGATTGTTTCCTCTGGTATTGGATGCTGTGCAGCTGGAAAGATTTTTTCTCAAACATTTTTAGTTTTGGACTTTTGTTATGATGCGTTACCATAACAACAAGGTGTTTTTTACAACCGGGAGCAGCTGATTAACATCTCAGAAGCTCAAATAAAATTTCAGCTACAGCCCAAATCTCAAAAGAGTTGAAAAGGAGGTACCGTGGATGCATTCCCGTCTTGCTGTCAGCTGTGCTCGAGTGCTTGACCACTGAGATCCAGGAAATGGTAGAAAACATCGCTCGTGACAGAAGACGGACCGGAATCATCCCCTGTCACCTGCAGCCGGCTGTCTGAAGTGACGAGGAGCTCGGCAGGCTGCTGGGAGGAGTGACCATTGGATCATTGTGCTGGGAAGAGTTCAGCATTCGGGTAGTCCTGCAGCACAGGGGAACCAAGAAGCCGGCCAAGTCTGGGCGGGCCGATCGGACGGCATCTGTGACCAGTTTCTTCAGATCTGCTGTGGGAGGGACCTTTACAAGAGATTCTTCCTGCCTACAGCCATCAGCATCTATAACATCTCTTAATGAAACGAGGATAAAGCGTTACAACATTTAATTTCTCTTTGGGGTTAACAAAGTATTTTTGAATTGTATTAAAAGGTAGCTTAACTAAAGTTTGGTCATGCGTGTGCATGTAACACACCACAGACAGGCATGTTCGTATGTGATTCAAAGCTGGTTGAGTCAGGGCTCACTTTGTTTCGATGCTTCATGATGAGGTCCCTTCAACTTCGCTTTTCCTGGATTCTTCTGTTTTATTTACAGATGACGTGTCGGCAGACGGCAGTGCTGATTATCCTGACCGGGCCTCCACGATGGAGGTGCGTCTGCAGGCGCAGGAGGATGAGATCACGCTGCTGAAAGCCTCCCTGGCTGCTGCCCTGCGTAGGATTCACATCCATGATCAGCTCCTCCCATTACTGAAGCAGCAGCTGATAGCATGTGAGTGCCGGCCATTAAAAGACCTTGTGTAGCAAAAATGACAGATGATGCATTAGATCACACATGCTGTCAAGTTCTTGTCTGTTGTTTATAGAAAATTACCAGTAGTTATTTTTCTAGACTTCATCAGTAATTACTTGAAAAAAATAAAACTTTTTGTTCCTTTCAGTGAACCCAAGTGCTGCACACATGCTGAACCAGGTGTGTTGCTCAGATGGTTGCACCCAGAGCAAAAAGGTCTCTTCAAGCCCAGCCAGTGCTGGGATTCGCCACCCTGCCCCCTCTACTAGGTGCTTTACATTACAGCCATCACAACAGAGCTACAGTAAAATCCACTTTCATGGTAATGTGCAAAAACTTCTAAAAGTACAAATCCCCCTGAATATTTTCAAATGCTACAGTTTGGCTTTAGTATAAAGTAATTTCTAAAATATGAAATAGTGTCAAGTATTGCTAGAACACTAACTCTTATGATGTCGCAAGCTGAAAGAGATGACGATGTAAGGCTTGTTACTGCAGCTGTCGCAGCTTTTCCTACACGAGGCAGCCAAATTGGACTTTGAGGCTTGGGTTGGTCAGGGTCAGTTCTGTTGCCGTCTTCGAGCGGTGAAGCCGGTATCTCACCACGCTGCTCCAAACTGCGGTTGCCATTTGTAAGTGTGTCCAAAAATTCTGGAGGCAAGTGTCTTCAGCCTTCCTGTGAGAGTGGCAGGGGCGTGCATCTCATCTCTATCTCCATCTTCTACCACTTAATCCATAGTCAGGTTGTGGATGCAACAGGTCCAGGAGAAAAACCCAGACCTCCCTCACCCCAGCGATACTTTCCAGTTTCTCCTGGGGAAAGCTGTGCCATTCCCAGACCAAAGAAGATACAAAGTCCCTCCAGCCAGTTTTAGGTCTGCCCCAGGGCCTCATACCAGTGGGACATGCTCAAAACACCTCTAAAGGGAGGGGTCCATCATAATTAGATGACACCTCAACTGACTCCTTTCAATGCAGAGAAGCAGCGACTCTACTCCGAGGTCGCTGTCTGACCACATTATGAAGGAAGCTCATTTCAGCTGCTTGTATCCAGGATCTGGTTCTTTAAATCGTGATCCAAACCTCATGACCACAGGTGAGGGTTGAAACGTAGACAAAGTAAATTGGAAGCTTTGCCTTTCTACGCAGCTCTTTTTTCACTATGACCGACCAAAGCAATGCCCTCATTACTGACGATAAGACCCCATTTCATCGACCCATCTCCTGCTCCATCCTACCATCACTCAGGAACAAGACACA
>JBBPBX010010237.1:0-24799 GCA_038048925.1 Garcialebias charrua | reverse complement strand
TGGCAGTCACAACGAGTGACATGTCTATAATTAGTTTGCACACAGAAGAGTGAACTGGCTGGAACATGTGATGTGAGTGCAAGTGAACACATCACATTCAACAAAAGGCTGTAGAGCAAATTGAAACCAGGTGTTTACACACACTGTGTAGAAAAGACAACTATTTAGTTTCACTGTCTGACATTTATTCTGACTAAAGCTTTCCTGTTTTCGCTCAGTTAGGATTCCAAAAATTAGTTTAGGTTTAGGTCTATCGTCATATGCAGATCAACACAAGGTCATCATAAGGTCAACAATACAATGAGATGCTCAGGACGAGAAGAGCCATCTAGATTCGCCAAAAACACAACAAGAAATATCAAAGAATGTAACAAAAATACAAAAGCAAGGCGATAAAAGTGAAAAAGAAAAATACATCTACAGCTGCATGGTCCCATTAACAGAGTTGTTCTGTTGTCAGTGAGGTTCTCTTAGCACCATGGTCCAGTTAGCACAATGGTCCAGTTAGCACCATGGTCCAGTTAGCAGCATGGTACTGTTAGCAGTCTGGTCCAGTTAGCAGCATGGTCCAGTTAGCAGCATGGTCCAGTTAGCACCATGGTCCAGTTAGCAGCATGGTACTGTTAGCAGTCTGGTCCAGTTAGCAGTATGGTCCAGTTAGCAGCATGGTCCAGTTAGCAGCATGGTACTGTTAGAACCATGGTACTGTTAGCACCATGGTACTGTTAGCTATCATGGTACTGTTAGCAACATGCTACTGTTAGCAACATGGTACTGTTAGCAGCATGGTAAAGTTAGCAGCATAGTACTGTTAGCAGCACCATGGTCCAGTTAGCAGCATGGTCCGGTTAGCAGCATGGTACTGTTAGAACCATGGTACTGATAGCAACATGGTACTGTTAGTAGCATGGCACTGTTAGTACCATGGTGCTGTTAGCAGCATGGTCCAGTTAGCAGCATGGTACTGTTAGCACCATGGTACTGTTAGCAGCATGGTACTGTTAGAACCATGGTACTGATAGCAACATGGTACTGATAGCAACATGGTACTGTTATGGTACGTCCACACCTAACAGCGTTTCAACTGCAGGAGTGTCCAGTTTACATGCAAAGTCAATGGGGGACACGCCTCCAGGCGCGTCTTGGCGTCGGGCGTCACGTCACGTGCGTGTTGAGCGTGCTGGAAAGCGTTTTCCGTGCACGTGAACCCGCGTCAGCCTCCAAAGCACGCCTTGAACATGTTGATGATTTCGCCGTTCAAACGCCGTTCAACTCTCCCTGATTGGTTGATCAGGGAGAGTCGGGGGGAGAAGAGAGGGGGAGAGTCCCTATGTGACGCGGAAACGAGGGGACGGGTATTGCGCAACTATGTGACGTATTGTTTGTGGGACACAGAAAAAACCCGCGAAGTCGTGTACTATGGAAGAGAAACTCATTGTAGCTGTGTGTTCGCGACAAGTCCTTCACGACCAGTCAAGTCTGCTCTACAGAGACAGAAATAAAAAGCTCCTTGCCTGGCGGAGTGCAGTGAGGAACTCGGTATACTGGTAAGCTCCTCCCACACCCCCCGCCGCCACACTGCCGCAGTTTCGCGTTCTGGTCTGGACACCACTGTGGGTCCAGTGCGTCCACTTGCGTGCGTGACGAGCTTTTTTGAAGTTGAAACGCTGTTAGGTGTGGATGTACCATTAGCAACATGGTACTGTTGGTAGCATGGCACTGTTATGGTACGTCCACACCTAACAGCGTTTCAACTGCAGGAGCGTCCAGTTTACATGCAAAGTGAATGGGGGACGTGCCTCCAGGCGCGTCTTGGCGTCGGGCGTCACGTCACGTGCGTGTTGAGCGTGCTGGAAAGCGTTTTCCGTGCACGTGAACCCGCGTCAGCCTCCAAAGCACGCCTTGAACATGTTGATGATTTTGCCGTTCAAACGTTCAAACGCCGTTCAACTCTCCCTGATTGGTTGATCAGGGAGAGTCGGGGGGAGAAGAGAGGGGGAGAGTCCCTATGTGACGCGGAAACGAGGGGACGGGGGTATTGCGCAACTATGTGACGTATTGTTTGTGGGACACAGAAAAAACCCGCGAAGTCGTGTACTATGGAAGAGAAACTCATTGTAGCTGTGTGTTCGCGACAAGTCCTTCACGACCAGTCAAGTCTGCTCTACAGAGACAGAAATAAAAAGCTCCTTGCCTGGCGGAGTGCAGTGAGGAACTCGGTATACCGGTAAGCTCCTCCCACACCCACCGCCGCAGTTTCGCTTTCTGGTCTGGACACCACTGTGGGTCCAGTGCGTCCACTTGCGTGCGTGACAAGCTTTTTTGAAGTTGAAACGCTGTTAGGTGTGGACGTACCATTAGTACCATGGTGCTGTTAGCAGCATGGTACTGTTAGAATCATAGTACTGTTAGCAACATGGACCAGTTAGCAGCATGGTACTGTTAGTAGCATGGTACTGTTAGCACCACGGTACTGTTAGCATCATGGTACTGTTAGCAGTAGGGGTGGGCGATATGGCTCAAAAATTATATTGTGATATTTTAGAGCATTATCACGATAACGATAAATTTTGTGATATAACAAACAAAAAACAGAAATCAAATTTATTTATTTGACAAAATTAACTTAACATGTTGCTTTGCAGTATTATATAAAATAAAAATAAAAACAAGGGGTAATTTTACTGAAATTACTTTATTTATTAAAGTATTCAGTCTCCAAGTATAAAAATAAATAAATAAAAATGATCTGTTATTTAGATTGAAAAAGTCGGCACAAAATATAGATCAACAAAATCCACCACAAAAACTAAGGTGCAGGTGTAGTCAGAGTCAGAGAGAGAGTCTTTATTGTCATTTGCACCGCATGTGGTACATCGTGGTACAACAGTAGTTTCAGCATGGTACAACAGTACCGTAGTTTCCTAAAACAACTAAATAAAATGAAGCTTAAGATCTGTTGAGAATAAATGTAACATACAACAAAATATATGTTGTATTTAAATGAGCTAGAACTTCCAGAACTTGTGACAAGGTGATCAGCTGACCCTGAAGCTTGTTCGTGTTTCAGCTTCATCTGTTCATGCAGGAATTATTCATTCCTTATTCGTTTTTCTGACTGATCTGTCTCTGGTCTGCCTATTGGAGAATTGAGCAGCGCGTGTTTCTACCGACAGTTTAGAGCGAGGGAGACCAGCCCGCAGCGGCTGCTCAGAGAGGGGTGGGGAGGAGGGGGAAAAAGTTCAGCTCTTTGTACCTGCAGTTTAGAGCAGTGGGGAGAGACAGCTGAGACGCGTTGTTTGTTTTTAGCATTTTAGCTAGCTAGTATTGCACGCAGACTGGTGTAGGGGATGGGGGGGTGAGCAGTTCGGTTTGATCATTTGAAGCGCTCCATTGTTAAGGAGGCGGGGCACCCTGACATATTACGTCATGAAATTAGCACATCATGATATAACTTTTTTTGCCCGGGCTGCCACCTTACCGTGGTGGAGGGGTTTGAGTGTCTCAATGATCCTAGGAGCTATGCTGTCAGGGGCTTCATGCCCCTAGAAGGGTCACCCAAGGCAGACAGGTCCTAGGTGAGGGATCTGACAAAGCGCAGCCCAAAAACCCCTATGATGAGTACAATTAATGGACTAAGTTTTCCCTCGCCCGGACGCGGGTCACCGGGGCCCCACTCTGGAGCCAGGCCCGGAGGTGGGGCACGCTGGCGAGCGCCTGGTGGCCGGGCTTTTACCCATGGAGCTCGGCCGGGCACAGCCCGAAGAGGAGACGTGGGTCCCCCTTCCCATGGGCTCACCACCTGTGGGAGGGGCCAAAGGGGTCGGGTGCAATGTGAGATGGGTGGCGGCCGAGGGCGGGGACCCTGGCGGTCTGATCCTCGGCTACAGAAGCTGGCCATTGGGACATGGAATGTCACCTCTCTGGTGGGGAAGGAGCCTGAGCTAGTGTGTGAGGTTGAGAGGTTCCGACTAGAAATAGTCGGACTCACCTCAACGCATGGCTCTGGCTCTGGAACCAGTTTCCTTGAGAGGGGTTGGACACTCTTCCACTCTGGAGTTGCCCCTGGTGAGAGGCGCCGAGCAGGAGTGGGCATACTGGTTGCCCCCCATCTTGGTGCCTGTACGTTGGGGTTCACCCCGGTGAACGAGAGGGTAGCCTCCCTTCGCCTACGTGTGGGGGGACGGGCTCTGACTGTTGTTTGTGCCTATGCACCAAACGGCAGCTCAGACTACCCACCCTTTTTGGAGTCCTTGGAGGGGGTATTGGAGAGTGCGCCTCCTGGGGACTCCCTTGTTCTACTGGGGGACTTCAACGCTCACGTGGGCAATGACAGTGAGACCTGGAGGGGTGTGGTTGGGAGGAACGGCCCCCCTGATCTGAACCAGAGTGGTGTTCTGTTATTGGACTTCTGTGCTCGTCATGGATTGTCCATAACGAACACCATGTTTAAGCATAAGGGTGTCCATATGTGCTCTTGGCACCAGGACACCCTAGGTCGCAGTTCGATGATCGACTTTGTTGTCGTCTCATCTGATCTGCGGCCGCATGTCTTGGACACTCGGGTGAGGAGAGGGGCGGAGCTGTCTACTGACCACTACCTGGTGGTGAGTTGGCTCCGATGGTGGGGGAGGATGCCGGTCAGACCTGGCAGACCCAAACGTATCGTGAGGGTCTGCTGGGAACGTCTGGCAGAGTCTCCCGTAAGACGGAGCTTTAACTCCCACCTCCGGGAGAGCTTTGAACACGTTCCGAGGGAGGCGGGGGACATGGAGTCCGAGTGGGCCGTGTTCCGCGCCTCTATTGTCGAGGCAGCTTATCGGAGCTGTGGCCGCAAGGTTGTTGGTGCCTGTCGAGGTGGCAACCCTCGAACCCGGTGGTGGACACCGGCAGTGAGGGATGCTGTCAGGCTGAAGAAGGAGTCCTATTGGGCCTTTTTGGCTTGTGGGACCCCGGAAGCAGCTGATAGGTACCGGCAGTCCAAGCGGCATGCGGCTCGGGTGGTTGCTGAGGCAAAAACTCGGGCGTGGGAGGAGTTCGGAGAGGCCATGGAGAATGACTTCCGTACGGCTTCGAGGCGATTCTGGTCCACCATCCGGCGTCTCAGGGGGGGAAAGAGGTACGAGACCAACACCATTTATGGTGGAGGTGGCGTGCTGCTGACCTCAACTCGGGATGTTGTGAGTCGGTGGGCGGAATACTTCGAAGACCTCCTCAATCCTACTGGCACGTCTTCCACTGAGGAAGCAGAGCCTGGGGACTTTGGGTCGGGTTCTCTGATCTCTGGTGCTGAGGTCGCCGAGGTGGTTAAAAAGCTCCGCGGTGGCAAGGCTCCGGGGGTGGATGAGATTCGCCCGGAGTTCCTTAGGGCTCTGGATGTTGTAGGGTTGTGTTGGCTTACGCGACTCTGCAATATCGCGTGGACATCGGGGGCAGTTCCCTTGGATTGGCAGACTGGGGTGGTGGTTCCCCTATTCAAAAAGGGGGACCGTAGGGTGTGTTCCAACTATAGGGGGATCACACTCTTAAGCCTCCCTGGTAAGGTCTATTCAGGGGTTCTGGAGAGGAGGGTCCGTCGGATAGTCGAACCTCGGATTCAGGAGGAGCAGTGTGGTTTTCGTGCTGGTCGTGGAACACTGGACCAGCTCTACACCCTCAACAGGGTCCTGGAGGGCGCGTGGGAGTTTGCCCAACCAGTTTACATGTGCTTTGTGGACTTGGAAAAGGCATTCGACCGCGTCCCTCGGGGGGTTCTGTGGGGGGTACTCCGGGAGTATGGGGTACCAGGCCCATTGATATGGGCTGTTAGGTCCCTGTACGACCGGTGTCAGAGCTTGGTCCGCATTGCCGGCAGTAAGTCAGGCTCGTTTCCAGTGAGAGTTGGACTCCGCCAAGGTTGCCCTTTGTCACCGATTCTGTTCATAACTTTTATGGACAGAATTTCTAGGCGCAGCCAAGGTGTTGAGAGGATCCGTTTTGGTGGCCTTAGAATCGCTTCTCTGTTTTTTGCAGATGATGTGGTCCTATTGGCTTCATCAGATCGTGATCTACAGCTTTTGCTGGAGCGGTTTGCAGCCGAGTGTGATGCGGCCGGGATGAGGATCAGTTCCTCCAAATCCGAGGCCATGGTCTTGAGCCGGAAAAGGGTAGCATGCCCTCTCCGGGTCGGGGAGGAGGTCCTGCCCCAAGTGGAGGAGTTTAAGTATCTCGGGATCTTGTTCACGAATGAGGGAAAACTGGAGCGTGAGATCGATAGGCGGATAGGTGCAGCGTCCGCAGTGAAGCGGGCGCTGTACCGGTCTGTCGTGGTGAAGAGAGAGCTGAGTCAAAAGGCAAAGCTCTCAATTTACCGATCGATCTACGTTCCCACCCTCATCTATGGTCATGAGCTTTGGGTTATGACCGAAAGAACAAGATCTCGGATACAAGCGGCTGAAATGAGTTTTCTCCGCAGGGTGGCTGGACTCTCCCTTAGAGATAGGGTGAGAAGCTCAGTCATCCGGGAGGGACTCGGAGTAGAGCCGCTGCTTCTCCACATCGAGAGGAGCCAGTTGAGGTGGCTCGGGCATCTGGTTAGGATGCCTCCTGGACGCCTCCCTGGTGAGGTGTTCCGGGCATGTCCCACCGGGAGGAGACCCAGAGGAAGACCCAGGACGCGCTGGAGGGACTATGTTTCTCGGCTGGCCTGGGAACGCCTTGGGATTCCCCCGGAGGAGCTGCTCCAAGTGGCTGGGGAGAGGGAAGTCTGGGCCTCCCTACTTAGGCTGCTACCCCCGCGACCCGACCCCGGATAAGCGGAAGAAGATGGATGGATGGATGGATGGATGCCCGGGCAAGCTTTTTTTACCTGTATTATTGGGAACGATATGATATGGCCCAGCCCTAGTTAGCAGCATGGTACTGTTAGCAACATGGTACAGTACTGTTAGCAGCATGGTATTTTTTAGCAACATGGTACTGTAAGCAGCATGGTACTGTTAGCATGGTGCTGTTAGCATCAAGGTACTGTTAGCACCATAGCACTCTTAGCAGTGTGGTTCGGTTAACACCATGGTCTTGTTAGCAGCATGATGATGATAAAGACAATGACAACAGACTATGACTGCCCTCCAGAACCGGGTCAGGCAGACACAGAACATCCAAAGTTCCCCTACGTAACCAAACTGTTCCATAGAGTTCGGTCTATATAGGCAGATGGAGGATCATGGAGATGGCCGCCATGACAGGCCAGAGCCTGAGCCCAAGGAGGGGAGGGACTGGGAACTGAACTACGATGGCAGGATGGAAAGGCAGCAACACACAAAACTCCAAAAGTGCGTCGCAGCAACACCCGAAGCGTGGGTGTGCAGTGTAGGCGCAAAAAAAGTTTAAACAAAAATGGCAGGAACAAAAAAAAGGGGGCGAGTCAAAATGGGGTTCCCTTCAGTGCTGCCATACTGCGACACGTGACGCCAATTATTTCCATTTTCAAAAATATCCATCCATCCATCCATTATCTTTTACCCGCTTCTTCCGTTTTGGGTCATGGGGGTCGCCGGTGCTCATGTCCAGCAATCACTGTGCGAGGGGCGGGGTACACCCTGGACGGGTCTCCAGTTCATCACAGGGACACATAGAGACAAACGAGACAAACAACCATTCACTCTCTTACTCACACCTAGAGACAATTTAGTTACCATCAGTCCAACATGCATGTTTTTGGACTGTGGGAGGAAACTGGAGTACCTGGAGGAAACCCACGCATGCACAGAGAGAACATGCAAACTCCACCCAGAAAGGCCCCCGGACCGGGATTTGAACCAGGGACCTGCTCGCTGAGAGGCAGCAGCTCTACCAGTTGCGCCACCGTGCTGCCCGCAAAAATATCCCATGAATGAAAAATCAAGTTTCCATCATGTCTTTAGTATTTAGTATTAGTGGATTCAAACTGTCTGAACTGGATCAAGTGTTGTGGGTTTCCTTCCACAAGTTTCTCTCTACAAGTTTCTGTCATTTGGTCCCGTTCCTCCTGACAGAACTGCTGGACCTGAGTCAGGTTTGTGGGTCTCCTTGTTCACACACCTCATCAGGTTTGTCCACAAATCTTCTGTAGGACTGACATCAGATCTTTGTCATGTCCGCTCCTAAACTCTGACTTTGTTGTCCTTAAACCACTTTGTAACTAATGTGGCCGCATGTTTTGGGTCTTTGTCCATTTGAAGACCCGTTTGTGTCCAAGTTTAACTTCCTGACTGATGTCTTGAGGTTTTGCGTCAATATTTCCACATGATGTTCTCGTCTCATGATGACCTCTATTTCATGAAGAGCACCAGTTCCTCCTGCAGTAAAACACCCACAGCATGATGCTTTGATGGTAAATCTGCAGCTTTTTTGGGGGGTGTTGACACATTTTACACCAAAACCCATTCATCATAGGAGCACACGACCCGTCTCCTTACTGAGCAGAATGATGTCAGGACGTTCTCATGGCTTTAACACTTGTCTACAGTTTGAACTAAGAAAATGTAGTCTTGAAGAAAGTCAAAGTCAACTTTATTGTCAAAACTGCAATATGTGCAGGACATACACAGGATTGAAATTGCATTTCTCTCTGTCCCTCGGTGCAACAGTAAACATTTAAACACTAAAACATTTAATAAACATAAGCATAAAATGAAATAATAAAAGTGTAATACTGTCCTGAGTTTTTTGCATAGTAGTATAAAAGTGTAAAAAGTATATCTATAAAATAAAATGAAAGTTCTGGCATTGACATTTGTAATAGAGTGACAAAGCAGCATATGAAGTTTATGTACACAGTATATGTATGAGGTAGTTGATATTGGTATAGAGGTAAAGTGGCATATGCAATAAGGCTAGTAAAAATATATATATATATATATATATATATATATATATATATCAGCAGTAGTGTAGATATAAAAAGTAGTGTAAATGTAAACAGTAGTAATAAATGTAAACAGTAGTATGACTATAGGCAGTAATGTAATACAAACAGCGTAAATATAAGAAGTAGTGCAAACTAGTAAAATATCTATATATTTTTAATTCAGGCATTTAGAAAATATAAATAATTTTGGGACTCCCAACTGACCCAAAGCGGGAAAGGTTTAGTCTGATTTAAACATGTGTAAACATCTGGTTTTAACTGTACGTGTGTGCACTTGGACTGAAGTGAGTGAGGGTGTATGTGAGATGAAGTGGATGCTTCTTTGACTAAAACAATGCTCTTGAGCAGATTATCTATCCAAAGATGCTACAGCAGAGAAAAGGTTCATAATCCAAACCTTCAGAGGTGTCGTCCCTTCAACCGCTGCCCTCACATGTGATCAGACGATGAAGATGTGGAGTCTTCAGCAGCAGTGCGCTGCAACTGGGGTTTGCAGAAACGCTCCAACTCTTTCAGAGCAGTTCTCTTTTTGAATCACTCTCTCACCCTTAATCCAATCAGTTGCATGAAATGTTTCTGTCTTCTCTTCAAATTCTCCAAACACCTGTTTTGTTGTTGTTGTTGTTGTTGTTGTTGTTGTTGTTGTTGTTGTTGTTGTTGTTGTTGTTGTTGTTGTTGTTGTTGTTGTTTTTTTGCATTGCAATTTATAGCCTGAGGACAACTGCTTTGATTTGCTGGGCGTTGCTTCTTCTACATGCATGGTCTCTGTTGTGTGCACGTTGTTGCTGTGATGGACTAGATGCACTTCATGACTTCAACTGTTTAGTTCAGGGGACATGATAAAATAATTTTTACCAGGTTTTAAATGTACCGTATTTTCCGGTGTATAGGTCGCACCTTTTTATGGTTTTTTCGAGGCCTGCGACCTATATATGGCTTATCACTTTCGGCGAAACAAATGTGTAAATCCAGCTCATTTCACAATTATGTTAATTTATTAAGGAAATGTTCAGCTCAGACACATATTTGCTATAATTTTTATCAAACAAATAATTGTTTTTAAGTGTTAATCGTCTTAAAAGCCTTGCTGTGTGCTCCTGTGGCAGACATTTGCAGCAGAACTAAATGTAGGTGCGACCTATACACCGGTGTGACCTATCTAGGGATTTTTCCAATCTATTGGTGATAATTGGACAATGCGATCTATAATAATAATAATAATATTAATAGTAATAAATTCAATTTATACCGCACTTTTCATTAATAAAAATCTCAAAGTGCTATACACCGGTGCGACCTATACACCAGAAAATACGGTAATCAAATCTACAAAAACACACAATAGATTATATGATGTCATCGTTGATTAACCTCCGACCCGTGACCCAGCAGCTTGTAGAACCTTCTTTAGCAGCAGTAACTACAGGATTGACTACAGTACCTTAGTTCTTTTCTTTCTGACCCGTTCTGCTGTAGATCAGCTGCTGTGATTGGGATCATGGAACATTCACATAGAAAAACCAGTTAGCAAAGTTCTCTATCTAAGGAATCAGCAGACAAGTTGAATCTTCACTTTGTCATAATTTTCCATCCTGAGCGAGCACAGTGGCAACAGTGGAAAGGAAAAACTCCCTTTTAACAGGAAGAAACCTCCTGCAGAACCAAGCTCAGGACAAGCGGCCATCTGCTTTAACCGGCTGGTTGAGAGGACAGGAAGTAGAGACAAACTAACACAGAATGGCAGGTCCACATATAGATCCAGGTGAACCTGAAAGACAAAAGAACAAGGATATAAAAAATAATTACAAATACAAAACAGGTTGAACAGAGTACCGTAAGTAAAGACGGAGTGAAAAAGTGTGGTCAGTTTGTCCTCCAGCAGTCTAAGCCTATAGCAGCATAACTAAGAGACAGCTCAGGAAACACAAGCCGACCCTAACTATAGGATTAATCAAAAAGTAAAGTTTTAAAACTGGACAATGTGTCAGCCTCATGGACAGAAACTGGAAGTTGGTTCCACAAGAGAGGAGCCTGACAACTGAAAGATCTTCATCCCATTCTGCTTTTGTAAACTCTAGGAACCACAAGTAAACCTGCAGCCTGAGAGTGAAGTGCTCTGTTAGTAAAATATGGAGCAATAAGATCTGTAATATAAGATGGAGCTAGGTTGTTGAGGGCTTTGTAGGTTAGAAGTAGGATTTTGAATTCTATTGTGGATTTGACAGGGAGCCTGTGGAGAGAAACTAAAACTGGAGAGATGTGATCTCTCCTAACTCCAGTTAAGACTCTGGCAGCAGCATTTTGGATCAACTGAAGACGTTTTAAAGAAGTACAGGTGGTCCCCGACTTACGAGCGAGTTCCGTTCCTACGAGTCGCTCGTAAGACGAAATCTCGTATGTCGGAACACGAAACACGTGTCGCTCGTAAGTCCGGATTTTCGGTCGTAAGTCGGAAAATTTATGCTAGCGCTACTACGAACACTCGTTTTTCAACACAAACGTACATACTAGTTCATAAACATGCTCAGAAACTTGTTTACAAACTGTTAGCTAACACACTTTCATCTAAAAACACATACCAGTGCTGTATTTTCTGTATGTTCTGTACAACTTTACTGTTCGTTAGTCAGCTCGTACGTCCGGAACCTCGTATGTCGATGTGCTCGTAAGTCGGGGACCACCTTTATTTGGACACCCAGATAACAAACCATTGCAACAGTCCAGTCTAGACGTGACAAATGCATGAACCAGTTTTTCGGCATCATTTTTAGATAAAATGTTTCTAATTTTAGTGATATGACGCAGGTGACGTATACACCTGGGAGGAAAGGTTGGGTTTGGGCCTGGTGTCGAGAAGGGGCGGACTCTTAGAGAACAAAATAATGTGATTTTCATCATGCAACTACATCAACGAGAGCTGATTTTGCTGCTTCAGATGGATGCAGGGACCTTTAATGGAGCCACTTCACAAATAGAGTGATTTCTTTGAATGAAAGCACATCATCTGCCACTTTCTGCACCAAAGTTTCAGACTACGTAAAACTGCCTCATGATGAGAAATGACAATGTTGTAGCCTTTCTGGTCCAACCTTGAAAACATTGTTAAACATAATTTTATGCAATATTTCTAGATGTCACCCTCTGAGTATGTGTTGTGAAGGACTCTCAGCTACAGCCACGTCACATTTTAGCTCTATCAGTTAAATACACACAGGCACGAGCAAAACCATCCTCGCGCTGTCTTTGCCTTTCAGTGATGCAGTGTGGGTCAACGTGCAGTGACAGAACAGGTCTGACTGTATTCACGTTTGCACAAACAGCCTCGTGACTTATTGGGAAGAGACTTTGTGCCGGCTCAGTTTCACTTCCTTCATCTTAGAGCAGCGTGTGACAAACCTGCTTTATTCTTGTTCGTATTGCATCTGGTGCTCCGACACCATTTGAAATCAGCATGTGCTGCAGAAACACTCAATAAATAAATGGTTTGACATGGAGTTTGGTTTTTACTATCTAGATAGAAGAATAGAATAGAATATATCTTTATTGGAATCGTCATTGCACCGGGGCACAAAAACATCGCAATTGACGCACACCCGTCCTTAAGATAGGGGCGAGTGCACACAGCCGCGCGGCAGTAATTAAACCGCGCCGCCACAATCTTAGATATGGAAAAAAAGGAAGGTAACATGAGGTTAATAAGTGGTATTACAAAAAATATCTATCACATTTTGTCTTACAGGACACTGTATGATACATCAAAAAACTACCAGCAAGCAACAGTTATGACAAATCACATTTATGCATTTTGAGGTGGAGGCAGTGAGATTTCTGTCCATGAGCCATTTCCAGATAGCAACAGTTCTGCAGATGTAACCAGCCGGCCTCCGATAACGCTCACAGAAAAGTTCTCCGGGGGGGTGGGTAGCAATAGTTAGTTAGCAGCTGTTGTCCTCAGTAAACACGTCTCAGGAGAAATTTGATATCCAGCCTTTCCAAGATTCAACAGTTCAGCTGAACCCATCCTTAACAATTAAAATATCTAGTGGCCACTGTGTACCGTAAGTTCTGGACTATCGAGCGCATCTGAATATAAGCCGCACCCACTAACTTTAAAAAGAACAAAAATTGTACAGGTTGTCCCCGACTTACGAACGAGTTCCGTTCCTACGCACCGTTCGTAACTCGAAAATTCGTAAGTCGGAACGCATTACACGTGGCGTTCGTAAAACCGGATTTTTGGCCATAAGTCGGAAAATGTATGCTAACGCTTCACCGCACACCCGTTTATCCACATGAGACTGAACAAGCTTACATACTGGTTCATAAACATGCACAGAACTTTATTTACAAACGGTTAGCTAACACACTTTCATCTAAAAACACATACCAGTGCTGTATTTACTGTTCAACAGTACTGTTCGTAAGCTTGTTCGTGAAGTCGGAACGTTGTAAGTCGGGGACCACCTGTACATCTATAAGCTGTGCTTGTCTATAAGTTGCAGGTGTCCACGTTATAACATGAGATATTTACACAGAAAGATTTTTTTAAACTTTTAATTAAATATGTACCAGTAACATGTACAGTAAATGTTTTTTCTGACCACTGTCTGTAACACAGCTGGTAAAAAAAAGTAAATACAGTAGTCTACCATGAAAAGTCATTGATCACTATCTTCATCTTCCTCCTGTGCACTAAAATCACTGAAGTCTTCTTCAGTGTCAGAACTGAACAGCCTCAGAAAAACTTCGTCACACACGACGTCCTCAGTCTCTTTCGTTGTTCCGTCCCTGTCGACTCGAGGCAAATTCGCCCTTGAGCTTGTGCTGTTCTCTTCATCACGCAGCAGTCCAGCTTTTCAAAACCCGTTGGTGAAAGTGGATTTTTTCCCCACCCTGCACCACTGTCTTGATCCACTGGCAGACTTGAGCAAAAGTTGCTCTTTGCATGTGGCCAGTTTTGGTAAATAATTTCTCGCCGCTACTCGTCCAAGTCTCGCACTGAGCTTGGGAGTGCCGCATTAAATACATGATTCATACTTCTGTCAGGTGGCTGCAAATACAGGTGGTCCCCGACTTACAAGCGCATCGACATACGAGGTTCCGGACGTACGAGCTGACTAACGAACAGTAAAGTTGTACAGAACATACAGTAAATACAGCACTGGTATGCGTTTTTAGATGAAAGTGTGTTAGCTAACCATTTGTAAACAAAGTTCTGAGCATGTTTATGAACCAGTATGTACGTTTGTGTTGAAAAATGGGTGTTCGTAGTAGCGCTAGCATACATTTTCCAACTTGCGACAGAAAATCCGGACTTACGAACGACACGTGTTTCGTGTTCCGACGTACGAATTTTCGACATACGAGCGCTTCATAGGAACGGAACTCGCTCGTAAGTCGGGGAGCACCTGTACCGTATTCACCGGAGGAAAATACGCTCCGGTGTTTAATACGTTTTGTCCAATTATTAACAATAAACAAGAAAAAAACGTACACAATACGCCTCGGTGTTTAATACGCGTCATCACCACGCGACGCGTCAGCGCCTCATTTGCCCTAATCAAGATGGCGGCGACAGAAGCAAGCGAGTACGAAGATCTTCACAAGGAAACACGGTAAAACAATTATTTCTTTGCGAGAAAAAATATATTTCTTAGCTGACTTCATAGCAGACGGGCTCCTGAGCTTAACGAAATGTTCAAATCAGCTGGATTTAAAAAAAAAAGTTCGCTGAATTTTAGGCAGGCGCCAGGCGGGTCAAACCGGACGCTTTCTTTCTTTAAATTTAGCTAAATAAACGCTTAAAAAATATATTTCTGAGCTGACTTAATGGTAGACGTACTCTTGAGTTTAACGAAATGTTCAAATCAGCTGGATTAAAAAAAAAAGTTTGCCGATGATTTTTATGCAGGCGCCAGGCGGGTCAAACCGGACGCTTTGTTTCTTTAAATTTAGCTAAATAAACGCTTAAAAATATATTTCTTACCTCACTATAGCAGACGGGCTCCTGAGCTGAACCAAATGTGAAATCAGCTGGATTTAAAAATCCGCGGTGTGGTTTATGAGTGGTATCTTGCAAACAAAAACAGCTACATCCACAGCAGGGAGCGGGCAGCGACAGTCATCAGTCCGACCAAAGGAGTCTTTTTTCGGACACAGCAAGTAGAAACTTCTGGAAGTGGCCCCTCTTCCTCTTCACTCTCTGAGTCCTCTGCTGGCTGCTGCCTACAGCGCCCGTATAGCGGCCGAAACTGGTACTGCACCATTTTCGCCAAAAATGAAAAACGAAGAATCAGAGCGAAAAATGAGTCTAAAAATATGGGAAAAAATCCATAAATAATACTCTTCGATGTTTAATACGCTGGACATTCAAATGAGCAAAAATACTGCGTATTATAGACCGGTTTTTACGGTAGTTCGTTGTGCCCCCTGGGATCACATGTTTTACATGATCATGATACGGCTATTGGGCAGCTACGTGAGCACCAGGGTGAGATGAGGCTAAGTGTTTTGGCTACATGGATTCACATCTCTCTTTTAAACTCCACGTGGAAAACCTAGTGAAGAAATTGAAAGTTAAACTGGGTTTCTTTTTCAGAAACAGATCCTGTCTAACACTGAATGTTAGGAAACGCCTTGTATCTGTGACTTTCCTTCCCTCCATTGATTACGGTGACATTCTCTACATGAATGCTCCTACAAGCACCCTGCGGATGTTGGATGTGGTCTATCATGGTGCACTAAGATTCATAACTGGTTGTGATTATCGTACCCACCACTGCACCCTGTATTCACTGGTTAATTGGACATCATTAACCTCACGCAGACTCTTCCACTGGTACATTTTCATCTTTAAATCACTTCTTGGTCTGCTGCCCTCATACATCTCCTCCTACATGTCTTTGCGTGAGTGCAGCTACAGTGTGCGCTCTCAGGACATGATTACCTGCAGTGTTCCGTCAGTGAGGACTGAACTTGGAAAAAGGGCCTTCTCCTACTCTGCTCCTGCTTCATGGAATATCTTACAAAAAGATCTGAAGCTCTCGACCTTGACTTCTCTAAATGGTTTTCAGAATCTGTTGGAATCCTGGCAAAAACCAATGCAGATTTGTTCCTGTCTTTGATTTTATACGTCTACCTTATAATGTTTTGCTAGTTTTTTGATACTTTGTTAAAAAAAAAAAAAAAAAATAATCTTTTGTTTTTTTCTCTCTTTTTGTTTTCTATTGTTTATTGTTTGTTTGTTTATTGTTTAATGAAATTCTATCACTGCTGTTCATTGTTCTTTAGTTTTAGCAGGTCGCTTTCGTAAATGAGCCCATGAGGTTCAAAAGATTTACCTGACTAAATAAAGGTTGAATGAATGAAGCTCATTAGCCCTTAAAAATCCATAAATTAGCCACATCAATGTATAAGTCAGTGTTCAAAGCGTGTGGAAAAAAGTAGCGGCTTATAGTGTGGAAATTATGGTACAACTGTTTCCTGTACCAGAGCCTTAGTTTCTATAAGACTTCCTCTTCTGTATTTGTAAGAGGCTGGGAGCAGCTTTTGATTTGGCACATGCCAATGCTGTAGACCTACTGGTAGTAACCGATGCTGACAGAGATTAGATAATGCAAAGCTCAAAGGAAGTCAGTCAGCTCTCAGGCCTCAGGCTGTGTAGGAACTGACAGGACAGATTATAGAAAATGATGGAACAGGTGGGACTGGTTCAAACAGGCTCTTATCTCCCAGAAAACAACTGCATCAGTTGATTCAAGTAGGTTTTATTGTCATTCTCATCACGTGGTACATGAGGTGGAACGAAATTGTGTACACAGGATCCCAGTTACACCCCAAAATAGCAACAATATAAATTACTGTATTTTTCGGAGTATAGGTCGCACCATCCAATTATTGTCAAAGAATTGGAAAAAATCCATACAGTATATAGGTCGCACCTGAGTATAGGTCGCACCTACGTCAAAATGTGGACCGCGTTTAGCTCTGCTGCAAATGTCTCTTCCACAGGAGCGCACAGCAATGCTTTTAAGAAGATTAACACTTAAAAACAAATAATTCTTTGATAAAAAATTTTAGCAAATATGTGTCTGACATGAACTTTTCTTTAATAAATGAATAATTTTAGCAGGATAAACACCTAAAAAATATATTTGTTAGCTGACATTATTGTAAGAGTGTGTCTCAGTTTAATTTTTGTTAATAAATGATTACAAATCAGCTTATTTTATAAAAAGCCATATATAGGTCGCACCTGAGTATAGGTCGCAGGGCATGAAAAAATGATAAAAAAGGTGCGACCTATACTCTGAAAAATACGGTACACAAGAACCGTCATAAGGATCTAACGCATAAACTAAGAAATATGCTCAACACTAATAGTGTAAAACAATACACAGAACAACAGCAGCACGAACATGAGTCTGTGTGAGAAGATGAGGACGAATGAACACAACAAAATGAAATGAATCAGCAGCATGAGATCAGCAGCACATATCAACAAACAAGTAGCATTACAGGGTTTTTTTTTCACAGTGATTATTCTGATCATTTATTCATGAGTCTAACAGCCTCAGGGTAGAAGCTGTTCCTCAGTCTAGTGGTTCTACACTTAATGCTCCTCAACCTCCTTCCTGAGGGGAGTGGGGCAAAGAGTGTGTGTGCTGGGTGAGTGTGGTCCTTCATGATGCAGGTGGCTCTTTTCCTGCATCTGGAGGTGTAGATGTCTGTGATGGTGGGGAGACTGACTCCAACAGACTTCTGTGCAGCCT
The DNA here is from genome assembly GCA_038048925.1 of Garcialebias charrua. NCBI lineage: Eukaryota > Metazoa > Chordata > Actinopteri > Cyprinodontiformes > Rivulidae > Garcialebias > Garcialebias charrua. The sequence goes on along the minus strand of JBBPBX010010237.1, from coordinate 7,138 downwards.
TCACCACTCTCTGTAGAGCTTTTCTTTCTGCAGCTGTGCAGCCTCCATGCCACACGTTGATGCTGGAGCACAGGATGCTCTCCACTGCACACCTGTAGAAGGAGGTGAGAACTGGGCTACTCAGACCAGCTCGTCTCAGCCGTCTGAGGAAGTAGAGTCTCTGATGACCTTTCTTGATCAGGCTGGTGGTGTTGTTGCTCCAGCTGAGGTTATCATTCATGTGTACACCCAAGTATTTGTAGCTGGAGACCACTTCCACCACTGATCCACCTATGTTCTTGGGTGTGGGGTAGGGTGGGGGTGTTTGTTCCATCTGAAGTCCACAACCATCTCCTTCGTCTTCTTCACATTCATGTGAAGGTTGTTCTTCCTGCACCAACTCTTCAGGTGTCCCACCTCCTGCCTGTAGCTGGACTCATCGTCTGTGCACGTTGTGATCATGATAACTTGAACATTAAAGGGGGATACTAGCTTGTATTTTGGAGTGTGGCTACGTCCAGGTGTAAGGAAGATTCCTTTAGAAAATAGGGTTGCCACGTTAGAATCCAAAATGGCCGCCACCATAACTGTCTGTGCATGTTGTGAACATGGCAACTTAAACAATATGTGATACACCAAGTTCCATTTAGGTGTGTGGTAGCATCAAGCCCCGTGGTGGGCTCAGTTCTGCTCATCCTCTAACAGCTAATAGTGGCATTAAGTTTTCATTTGGCGGATAAGCGTTTTTGCTAACTTTGGAAACCGTTAGCAGAATTAATTAGCTTCTGCTAAAGTAGGTTTCACCAACTTTAAGTCCATTAACAGAATTCACCATCTGGTTCCTGTCTGTCATGGGCATGTCTTGCAGAGTCTGTTAGACGGGCTGTTGGCTTACTACGAGTGCACGTGATGACAAGTGATTGGTGGAAGCAGCGGCGGCACGCTGAAGGCACACTTTTGGCTGACTGTGTACACTTGACAAGACGTGATTGATCAACGCAGCTTCAACTTGAAGGAGACGAAGATGTGTGACTCAGACTGAGGGATGGTCGTCTTAGTGCATGCGCGTAGCCAGGGGGGATTCGGGGGGTTCGAACGAACCGCCCACTTTGCCTATGAAGTCCCGCCTACAACTCCCGCACAACACAAGTTCTGTGTTAAGAGAGGTGGAAAGAGAAGGTATGGAGACGCTGCTAATGTCGAACCGGTTAACACCATAGACTTAATATGCCTGTGGTTAACACAAACTCCTTTTTTTATTTATTTTTTATCCAATAAAAGACAAACGTAAAATAAGTTCAACCAAGTGAGGATAGAACCCGAGTCGAGATAAAGTTTGGCGTGGCAACCCGACGTGCTTCCAGTGAACCACCAAGGCGTGTTGCTCTTTCCAGGTCCACTTTTTCTTCAAACGAACCGCCCCTCATAAAATCCTGGCTACGCCCATGTAGTGGATAGCAATTAAGCATTAGCTTCCGCTAAATGTTTTAGCTGTTTAAACTTGTTTTTTAGTTAGCAGAATATGGGTTAGTGAAGCTAACTTTTTAGTTAGCCATGCTCACCATTAATACAGTAGCCCCTCATTACTTCGCAGTCACACGATCGGCATGTGTTTTTTTAATTTAAACTAAGTTTTTTTTAATTATTTAGCACTTGCTGCACATTTGTGCGGTACACACTGCAGAATAAACTTCCTGCTGCAGCGGATCAGATGTTGTCTGTGCAGCGCGGAGAAGTGGGCGTGGCCAAGTACGCTTGCAGGTGTCAAAGAGCAAAGGAGGAAAGGCGCTTAGGTCATGACATGCTGTGCTTTTTTAGAGCGTTAGAGTTTAGAAACATTGTTTAGAATATTGTAAGAGTGTGGGAAGGGTTTAAAATGCCTTTAAACACATATATATGTATATATACTAAAATAAACAACTACTTACTACTTGTACTACAATTCCTACTTCACGGTTTTTCACTTATCGTGTGGCTTCAGTTTATGCATCTCCTGTGATAAACGAGGGACTACTGTAGCTGTAAGACAAGAGGTCAGTCTGTTGTAGATCTACATCTAATGGTTACCTTTAAGAAGTGTACTCAGTGGTTCATGAGACATTTTGCTAACAACAAAGCAGTGGTGGTGGGTGATGATTAAATCTCTCTCTCTTCCTCCCTGTAACGCTTGCTGTCACGCTGATAACCTCTGGTCCTTTGCATGCACAGCTGTGGGAGGACCTCCTCCATAGATGCGCCGATGTTGTGTTTTAAAAGCTGACATTTGTGTTTGCTGTGCTGCAGAGTTCGCGTAAACAGTGAGAAACTGATGGACCCGGAGAAGCAGAAGAAGCGTCTGTACAAGAAGGCGGCGTCTTCGACCAACCTGCTGAGCCGCTCCCCCAGCCTGGAGAAGTGAGCTGGTCGCACATGGTCACACTCCAGCTGCTGCCGCCTCACACGGCTCAGCTCGGACAGTCAGCCTCCTCAGTTTGAGCTACATTCCATTCTCATGAAAGCATACACACACACACACACACACACACACCATATGAATGTGAGATCAGGGAGTGAAGGATGAAAGCTGCTGTTGTGTATGAAGGAGTGGATCACGTGTCTGTTTTCTGTCCTCACAGTCGGGCCAAGGATCTGATTGCAAGTGCAGGTAAGGTTGTTGTTTCTGCTGCTCGTGCTCTAATGTACTGTGTCGTGTCTTTAAAATGCATCACAGCAAGTAAAAGAAAGGTTAAAAACAAAACTACTGGACGTCTACTCTGAAGCTGAAGACATTTGTCTTCCCGTCCAGGAGGTTTTCTAGGTTTTAACATGTCTGCAGTGTGTGGAGCTCCCAGCTTCATCTCTGCAGGAGCGGCCTGGTTGTGTTCGTAGATTCAGCTGCAGGTTAGAACTGCTCACCCCGTGCAGTGGAGGCTCGTCAGGATCTTTGTCTGCCTGGCTCACACAGAGATGTTTGGGTCACCTGCTTGAAGGAGTGGAGCTGACCTGGAGCTGCTTTGAAAGTGTTTGAATCCAAGAACCAACCCTCTCCTCCAGTTCTATGAAGCTGGGAGCTCCACACACTGCAGACATTTTAGAACTGATCAACCGTCCTGGATGGGACGAGAAACATCTTCAGCTTCAGAACAGAAGTTATTTTTTGTTTTATTTTTTTTAAATAAAATTTGTTCATTAAAAAAAAACACTATACAAAACAATCCCATAAACGATAACATACAAAATATTTTAAAAAATGAAAGGTAGCAGAAAGAAGAAAAAATCTCATTATATCTGCCCCTTTTTTCAAATAATCAGTTCAAACAATAATAATCTTCCACCAACAGTACAAAATTAATAACTCTTTCTAATTTTTCTAACTAATACAATACACATTATGCTACTTCATATACCGGTATATGTTTTTTACAATTTAGTTTTGGTCATTTTCTTAAATGTACACATTAGCCGTGTTTCCATCAAGGTTTCTAGATGCGCATTTTGAAGTATCGCATCAGAAAAGCTGAATGGAAACGGCACGATTCGAATTAACTTCCTCTAATTCTCAAAAAAGTTGATACGCTCGCTTGAGGTGGTTTTTGGGTTTTTCGAATCAGAGCCGATGCGCAAAACGAGAGATGGAAACAGATTTGCCGACTCAGTTCTGCCGTAGCGAACATTTACGTCACGTGACTTCGTCTCCGGACAACATGTAACATCGCTAAAACTAGTTGGCATGACAGAATAAATACAACTTGCCCGATAGCAACACATTCCTGAAATATTCTCTCCATTTTGCCGAGATGTGTGGTTCGGGTCCTGTTTTCAACCGCTACTTCCTGTTTACTGTAGACATGCGTAACGCTGATGTCTGACGTAATGCCACTTTGCCTGGCCTGGTAGATGCGCTTCAAGCCAGCTGATGGAAACACTTCTGATTCGCATTAATTTTTATTTACATTTTTGCAAAATTTCAAAAATTTGCTCAAAATTCGAATTGAAAATAAATGGAAACATGGTTACTGACTTGGCATTTTTAACATCACTCTCCAAACCATTCCATAATCCAATTCCCTGGATTGAGGTAGAACGTCCCTTCAAACTAGTTCTGAATTTTGGTTTTACAAATATCTTGGTCCCCTTAAGATTATAGCAACTTTGTCTTTTAACAAAATGTATTTGGATATTTAAAGGTAATGCGTTATTCTGAGCCCTATACATAGCTAATAAAATGTTATAATCTACCAAATCAAAAGTTCGTTTTCAATTTTAACCTTTTTATTTTTGACTGATCATGACCTGAAGGACTGAAAATCTTCACCCGCTCATCACAGCAAGAATTATTTTATCTGATTAGCTCCAATTAAATATTTTTATCTTTCCAATGCAATATCGCGTGGACATCGGGGGCAGTTCCCTTGGATTGGCAGACTGGGGTGGTGGTTCCCCTATTTAAAAAGGGGGACCGTAGGGTGTGTTCCAACTATAGGGGGATCACACTCTTAAGCCTCCCTGGTAAGGTCTATTCAGGGGTTCTGGAGAGGAGGGTCCGTCGGATAGTCGAACCTCGGATTCAGGAGGAGCAGTGTGGTTTTCGTCCTGGTCGTGGAACACTGGACCAGCTCTACACCCTCAGCAGGGTCCTGGAGGGTGCGTGGGAGTTTGCCCAACCAGTTTACATGTGCTTTGTGGACTTGGAGAAGGCATTCGACCGCGTCCCTCGGGGGGTTCTGTGGGGGGTACTCCGGGAGTATGGGGTACCAGGCCCTTTGATAAGGGCTGTTAGGTCCCTGTACGACCGGTGTCAGAGCTTGGTCCGCATTGCCGGCAGTAAGTCAGGCTCGTTTCCGGTGAGAGTTGGACTCCGCCAAGGTTGCCCTTTGTCACCGATTCTGTTCATAACTTTTATGGACAGAATTTCTAGGCGCAGCCAAGGTGTTGAGAGGATCCGTTTTGGTGACCTTAGAATCGCTTCTCTGTTTTTTGCAGATGATGTGGTCCTACTGGCTTCATCAGTTCGTGATTTACAACTTTCACTGGAGCGGTTTGCAGCCGAGTGTGATGCGGCCGGGATGAGGATCAGTTCCTCCAAATCCGAGGCCATGGTCTTGAGCCGGAAAAGGGTAGCATGCCCTCTCCGGGTCGGGGAGGAGGTCCTGCCCCAAGTGGAGGAGTTTAAGTATCTCGGGATCTTGTTCACGAATGAGGGAAAACTGGAGCGTGAGATCGATAGGCGGATAGGTGCAGCGTCCGCAGTGAAGCGGGCGCTGTACCGGTCTGTCGTGGTGAAGAGAGAGCTGAGTCAAAAGGCAAAGCTCTCAATTTACCGATCGATCTACGTTCCCACCCTCATCTATGGTCATGAGCTTTGGGTTATGACCGAAAGAACAAGATCTCGGATACAAGCGGCTGAAATGAGTTTTCTCCGCAGGGTGGCTGGACTCTCCCTTAGAGATAGGGTGAGAAGCTCAGTCATCCGGGAGGGACTCGGAGTAGAGCCGCTGCTTCTCCACATCGAGAGGAGCCAGTTGAGGTGGCTCGGGCATCTGGTTAGGATGCCTCCTGGACGCCTCCCTGGTGAGGTGTTCCGGGCATGTCCCACCGGGAGGAGACCCAGAGGAAGACCCAGGACGCGCTGGAGGGACTATGTTTCTCGGCTGGCCTGGGAACGCCTTGGGATTCCCCCGGAGGAGCTGCTCCAAGTGGCTGGGGAGAGGGAAGTCTGGGCCTCCCTACTTAGGCTGCTACCCCCGCGACCCGACCCCGGATAAGCGGAAGAAGATGGATGGATGGATGGATGGATGGATGGATGGATGGATGGATGGATGGATATCTTTCCAATGGAAAATTAAAGAGATTTTTTTTGTCTCTGAAACAGAATGAAGAAGACATTAAAGAAAGGTCACTATCGAAAAATTGGTTAATCAAAATCCAAGATGGCCACCACCACATGTATATGTAAACTGACCACCACTATCATTTGAGGAAACTATGCTTTTTAGTTATTATTTAACTTAAAAGTAGTTTCCTCAAATAATTGGGGTGGTTAAAGATTAATCTATGGTGACCACGGTCACCACTGACCACCCCCTGGCTCCTCCACTGCACCCGGATCTCTGTGCTGCCTCAGACAAAAAAAAAAATCTACCTCTGTTCTTCTCCACAGTGCAACTCCTAGTCACTTGAACATTTTGCACCAAAAACATTTAGGTTTACTTACATTTCATGTTTAACTCAAGTCCAGAAAAACTCATCTCCAAAACTGCAAACCTTCACTCTTCACATCGCTCGGAGACGAGGGACATCGGCGTACCGCTTGTTTGCATCAGAATCTGACACCAGAGTAATGTCGTTTGCCTTAAACAACAAATTAGCTTGCAGATTAAAAGAAACGACTGAAGGGCTAAGACGGGTTTAAAAGTTGGGAAAGTTTTTCTGCCTCTCCTTGTTTGTGAGTTGTTGTGAGGCTGGTGTGTGCGTGAGATCTCTGTGGTCAGCTGAGCAGCCTCGGCTCACCAGCACACCGTGACCCATTGATGGATGAGCAGCTCGGTGGCGCAGCTTGCCAAGAGACATTTTTTAAGCTCTCACTGGAGTTCATCTGGATCTCTTTCGTTACAAAGATTTATGCTGGTTTGAGTTTTTGATACTTCCCAGTAACTGACAAGAAAAACCCCTTGGAAAAAAGAATTTGTGGTCGTTGGCATCAGCAAACCGAGGCCGTGCTTTTTCCTTTATCCTTCACTTTCTCACACTATGAATAGTTACTGCCTGCTTGCCGCTGAAGACTAATGGAAGATGGTGTTTTTGTCCATGTCTGCACATGTCTCTTCAGGTCTCTCTTGTAAATGAGTCCCCGGGGCACAATGGGATTAACCAGTACTGTATAAATAAAGGTTGAACGAATGTGCATTCATTTGTAGTTTTAGCAAAATATGTCATGAGCCACTAGATAGGTTTAAGTTGCACACTCGGATAAAAATCTTTGGATGCACAACTGAACAAATTATTGAGTCATCCCAATTCAAGGTCAAGATCAAGGTCATGGTTCCTTTATTGTCATTCGCATGTAGTACATGTGGTGGAACGAAACTGAGTACACAGGGTCCCAGTTACATCAATTCAAGATAGCCACTACATCTAATCAGCATTAAAGGGGACCACATGTAAGTATTTAAAAATTTTA
>JBBPBX010010236.1:9862-38589 GCA_038048925.1 Garcialebias charrua | reverse complement strand
TATATATATATATATATATATACAAATAAAAATAAATAGAGAGATAGAGAGAGAGAGTTCACAAAATTAAATTATACAACTACAGTAATTTCTGCCTGATAAGTCGCACCTTTCTATAAATCGCTTTGTCCAATTATTGGCAAAAAATTGAAAAAAATCCATAAACAAGTCAAACCTCTCTATAAGTCACATCTACTATGTGTCACCGCTACGCGACGCGTCAGCGTGTCATTTCCCCTGCTGAAAATTGCGGCCACAGAAGCGAGCCAGCACGGAAGGACTTTTAACAAGATTAACACGGTAAAAAAAATTATTTGTCTGCTGAAAATTATAGCAAAGATGTGTCTTAGCTTAACCGTTCCTTAATGAATTCACGTAATGGTAAAATCTGCTGGATTTAAATTGTTTTGCTTTGACAACTTCCAAACGGTTGCGCGCGCTGCGAAAATAAATTATAAATAAATCTAATTTTAGCTCAAACAACTCCAACAGCTAATAGTTTGTAAATGACCACCTAGTAATTACTTTCTGTAAGTTTAAAGAAAATCTGACGTGTGGTTTATGAGCTATTTGCTAAAAAAGTACCCTGAAAAACAACGAAGCTTACCACGACACATTGACATTTATAAAACATTTAATTGATCTTAAATAACTCCAACAGCTAAGAGTTTGTAAATGACCACCAAGTAATTATTTTCTGTAAGTTTAAAGAAAATCTGCCGTGTGGTTTATGAGCTATTTACTGAACCATTTTTTGCCAAAATGAAAAACGGTCATATCTGAGCCAAAAAATTGTCTAAAAATATGGGGGGAAATCCATGAACAAGTCTCACCTCTCTATAAGTCGCAGGGCATGCAAATTAGGCAAAAAGGTGTGACTTATAGACTGGAAAATATGGTACCACTATTATAATGATAATAAATAAATAAAAATACCTAAACCTTAAACGTAAGGTGAGTTTAGGTTAAAACTGCACATTCGACATCAGTTTTCATCTTCCTGATAACTGCTGCTAGCAAACGCAGCAGCTTACCCGATTTCATTCATTCAATCTTTATTTGTACATGTTAATCCCACTGAGCCTCAGAGACCTGTTTTTAACAAAGAGTTATGACAACAGTGGATAACAAAGACAACATTAGACAATCATAAAGGATGCATACAAAATGAGTTTTTTATTTTATTTTATTTATTATAACAATTGAAAATACAATGGTGTTTAAAAGAAAATGTAACAAAAAACAGCTAGGCTGTTAGGCAATGCAGAAAACTACAAACAGGAACATGGCTGCATTTTTTTGTTTGTTTTTTTCCAGGAACTTAACAGATGTTTAAAGCCACTTCGAGAGGTCAAGGGCAATAGCTTCAGATCTTTTTTATAAATCTTCACGAAAACCCTTTAAGGCTTGTGAAACTTTTAAAGTTTGTTGTTGTTGTTTTTATCAACATGAAACAGCAGGTTGATACTTTTTTTCCATTTCACTACTTTTTTTTTTTTGAAAACCTAATGAAAAAAAAACTAATAAAGCTGTTTTTATAGTACTTAGAATTGAGACTATTTCTTGAGATGAAAATCGTTTTTATAAGTCATGGTTTGACAAGATGAAAAAAAAGTTTCTTTCGACTTTCAACACTTGAGATATTAATTATCCCCCACGAAGGATTTTCATCGATCTACATGGTACATTTTCAATATTTTTTATAAAATGTGTGAAAAAAAAGAGACAACTATTTATATTTTATTTTTCAGATGGAGTTGTGGTGCAAGGGTTAGAGAAGGTGGGCTTGGGAAGGTCACCGGTATGACTCCCTGTAACCACAACATCAAGATGTGGGTGGGACAGGTGCCTCTACCACACCTGCCTCCACCCTTATTTACCCCAATCTGGGCCCTTGAGAAAAGCCTTAAACCCGACCATATGCTCCCCCGAGCACCCTAGATGGCAGATCTCTGCTCCACACAGATAGCTGTGATTGCTCGGTGGTCTGTGGTTGCACCAGGAAGGGCATCTGGTGTAAAAATAATTGTCAAGTTGTCGTGTGATTAGTTTGCCGTGGCGAAGGTAGCAGCCGAAAGAAAAAAAAATCTTAAAATATCCTTTTTAAATGAATTTATTAATTTACTACAACCAAGATAACTTCCATTATGCATCTTAAAAACATTTATCAAAGTCAAAGTCAACTTTATTGTCAGAACTGCAATATGTACATGACATACACAGGATTGAAATTGCGTTTCTCTCAGTCCCTCGGTGCAACAGTAACCATTTAAACACTAAAACACTGAAACATTTAATAAACATAAGCATAAAATAGTAAAAGTGTAACACTGTCCTGAGTTTTTGCATAGTAGTATAAAAGTATGAAAATTTACACCAACACTAAAACACTAAACATTTAATGAACATAAGCATAAAATGAAATAATAAAAGTGTAATACTGTCCTGAGTTTTTGCATAGTAGTATAAAAAGTATATCTATAAAATAAACTGAAGGTTCTAGCATTGACATTTGCAAAGAGTGGCAAAGCAGCATATGAGTTAATGTACACAGTATATGTATGAGGTAGTTGATGTTGGTATAGAGGCAAAGTGGCATATGCAGTAAGGCACATAAGGCACATTGGGCATCCTTAAATAAGGCTAGTCAGAGAATACTGTATATGTATCAGCAGTAGTGTAGATATAAAAGTAGTGTAAATGTAAACAGTAGTAATAAATGTAAACAGTAGTAATAAATGTAAACAGTATTAATAAATGTAAACAGTGAATGTAAACAGTAGTATGACTATAGGCAGTAATGTAATACAAACATTAGTGCAAATATGAGAAGTAGTGCAAACTGAATGAGCACATGACCGAGAGTTTAGTGAATAACCCGTTTGATGACACAGAGTCCAGTGTTAAAATCTTTGTGTTGTGTGGTAATGTGTGAGAAAGTTTTTTGTGTTAAGGCAGTTCAAATGGGAGGGGAGGCAGAGCAGGCAGAGTGTTTAGCATCCTGACTGCCTGATGAACAGAGCTGTCTCTCAGTCTGCTGGTTCGAGCCTGGAGACTCCTCAGTCTCCTCCCTGATGGCAGCAGTCTGAAGCAGCTGTGTAGTGGGTGTGTGGGATCACCTGCCATGCAGAGGGCTTTCCGAGTGAGGCGGTTGCTGTGTAAGTCCTGCAGTGAGGGGAAGGAGGTGCCGACGATCTTCTCAGCTGCTCTCACGATGCGCTGGAGGCTCTTGCGGCAGGATGCAGTACATGCACCAAACCACACAGTGATGCAGCTGGTCAGGACACTTTCTATGGCACCTCTGTAGAAGGTGCACATGATGGGGGTTGAAGCTCCAGCCCTTTTCAGCTTGCGGAGAAAGTAGAGGCGCTGGTGAGCCTTCTTGACCAGTGATGCAGTGTTCCTGCTCCAGGACAGGTCCTCTGAGACGTGCACTCCCAGGAACTTGGTGCTGTCCACTCTCTCCACTGTGGTGCTGTTGATGGTCAGAGGGGCATGTTGGGCATCCCTCTTCCTGAAGTCCACAACAATCTCCTTTGTCTTCTCCACGTTGAGAGTGAGATTGTTGTGTCCGCACCACAAGGCCAAGCGGCTCACCTCGTTCCTGTAGTCCGTCTCATCGTTGTTGCTGATGAGACCCACCACTGTTGTGTCGTCCGCAAACTTGATGAAGTGGTTGGAGCTGTATGATGGTGTGCAGTCGTGTGTTAGCAGGGTGAATAGAAGGGGGCTCAGCACACATCCTTGTGGGGCCCCTGTGTTCAATGTGATGGTGCTAGATGTGTTACTCCCGACCCGTACTGTCTGTGGTCTCCCGGTCAGGAAGTCTAGCAGCCAGTTACACATTGAGGTGTTCAGCCCCAGACTGTCCAGTTTAAGGATGAGCTGTTGGGGGATGATGGTGTTGAATGCCGAGCTGAAGTCGATGAACAGCATTCTAACATAAGAGTCCTTCGTGTCCAGATGTGTGAGAGCTGTGTGGAGGGCAGAGGAGATGGCATCGTCGGTTGAGCGATTAGGTCGGTATGCAAATTGGAAGGGATCCAGGGAGGCAGGGAGGACAGATGTGATGCTTTTCATGACTAGCCGTTCAAAGCACTTCATCAGGATGGGGGTGAGTGCTACTGGGCGATAGTCATTGAGGCATGCGGGCGTTGCCTTCTTTGGGACAGGGATGATGGTGGTGGCTTTGAAACAGGTGGGGACGATGGCCTGGCTCAGTGAGATGTTAAAGATGTCCGTGAAGACCGCTGCGAGTTCCCCTGCACAGTCCTTCAGCACACGACCAGGTATGTTGTCAGGACCAGAGGCCTTCCGGGCATTAATCTTGATGAATGATCGCCTTACGCTGTCTGAGGACAGCGCCAGCACCTGGCCATCAGGAGAGGGGGGGAGTTTATGTGCAGGTGTGCTGTTACTTGCCTCAAACCGAGCAAAGAACTCATTCAGTTCATTCAGCGTAGAGGTTGAGCTGTCACAGGTCTGGGGGGATGGTTTGTAGTTTGTGATGGTCTGTATTCCCTGCCACAGACTGCGTGTATCCTTGCTGTCCTTGAAACGGTGAGCTATTTTCCTGGAATACTGCTTCTTGGCCTTTCTGATGCCCCGGGCCAGGTTCTTTCTGGCTGCCCTCAGGCCCACCTGATCTCCCGCTTTGAAGGCAGCATTCCTGGCTTTCAGGAGTCTGTAAACCTCAGCTGTCAGCCATGGCTTCTGATTAGCCCGAACAGTGATGGTCTTGAGGTTGGTTACATCATCAATGCACTTGGTGATGTATGAACATACAGTGTCTGAGTACTCCTGGAGACATGTGTTGTTGTTTGTGGTAGCAGCTTCTTTGAACATACCCCAATCTGTGGTGTCAAAACAGTCCTGGAGTGCCTCTGAAGACCCCTCTGGCCACACTCGTATCTGCTTGCGGACTGGTTTTGTGACTTTCACCAGTGGCCTGTATGCTGGCTTTAGCATAACACAGATATGGTCAGAAGCACCAATGTGGGGGAGGGGGAGGGCTCTGTAGGCATTTTTCATGGTGGTGTAAACTTGGTCCAGTGTGTTGTTTCCTCTTGTTGCAAAGTTTATGTTTCTGTATGTTTTTGGAAATACACTCTTTAAATCTGCTTGGTTGAAATCACCAGCCGTGATGAGAAAAGCATCAGGATGGGCTGTTTGCTGCTCACTGATGTGCAGATACAGTTCATTTAGTGCCTCACTTCTAACTTTGCTGTTGGAGCTTGGAGGAATATATACAGCAACAATCATAACAGCTGTAAATTCCCTCGGCAAATAGAACGGTCTGCATTTAATAGTCATAAACTCCACTAAAGGTGAGCAGTGTTTGTGGACCACAGCAGCTTCCAGACACCATGCGTTGTTGATGTAAACACACAGCCCCCCTCCGCGTGTCTTACCTCCCTGGAGGGTTCAGTCCGCTCTGTAGCATGTTAGCCTCTCGAGCTGGATAGCATGGTCCGGAACGTTGTTGTTAAGCCATATTTCCGTGAATACAAACATACAACAGTCTGCTGGTGAAGATTCTCAGTCGTCCAGGACATGATGAAATCAAAAAAGGCGTTCAATACAGGATCAACTGGACTTTATTTGTTGCAGAAAACGTTTCGACTTCTGTCCAGAAGGTGTGATCTTTCAATTTACATGTATGTGTTACAAACCCCCCTTTGTTAAGCTGGGATGTGTCGTTTTGTCAATTTAAATAGAATGGGCATGTTAGTTAATTTGTGGTGTTTTTTCAGTTTCCAATTTCATATGTTGGTGCGTGACTTGTAAGCCTGTATAAAACTTCTCGTTCTTGAAAAAGACTTCTGGACAGAAGTCGAAACGTTTTCTGCAACAAATAAAGTCCAGTTGATCCTGTATTGAACGCCTTTTTTGAATACAACAGTCTCTCACAGTCTTTTGTGTCATTCGTAGCAGGCGTATATAATCCAATTTGTTTATTAGATTTCATAGGATTGTTTGCAGTGGTGCAGCTTGTGTAAGTAAAAACACTGGTCTTCTCACTGACATACAACATTAGATCAGTTTCAGAGTGGAAATGACAAACACTGAGCATGTTGTGCAGCTCTGTGATGAAGACTGCACCAGAAAACCCCAGAGTAATGTATGAGGAGTGTGTTTCGTTTTCTCATCTCATAGCCATCATCGTTAGCTGGACTGTGTGGTCCAGTGCATGGAATGATTACAGTGCTCTTTAAGGATGGACTCAGACAGTGTGAATCCCAGGACTGCCTTGGCGAGTTTCTCTTCAAAACTATCCATGTCAAAGCAAAAACAAAAACCGACTTCTGGAAAGCCGTTTTCGCACTGCACAGCCCTCCCCTGAATGAAATTCAGCTCGCGCTGAAAGGCGGAAATGCTCTGATGGGTGCGCGCTTTGTGTTATTTACTCATTCATTCATTCATTCATTCAACCTTTATTTAGTCCTTTATTTACGTTCTGAAATAAGCTGATTTGTAATCAGTTGTTAACAAAAATTTAACTCAGAAACACTAATATATATATATTCAGCTAACACATTTTTTTTGGCGTTTCTGTAGTTATATTTTAATGAAATTCAGCTCACGCTGAAAGGCGCAAACAAAAAACGCCCACAAACTTTGAACCAATCACACGTTGCGAGCCGCATCTTCGGCGTCTCGCAGTTCTTACTGGGGGCCATGTACAAGACAGCTGTCACCGGGGGATCGCAGCGGGAGTGCAGACGGAATTTGCGCAACCTTTTCTCACTCAACGGGGGGTAAAAGACGTAAGACAAGAAGTATAAACCAGGCTTTAGACTGCCCCCTCTCTTTTACATCTGAGATTACTTGGTGTCGCGCTCCTACCACGTGGCCCCCGGGTGGGTGTCCCTTTTCCTGCGGGCGTGCTTGGGGCCCTCGCTGTCGCTGTCGGGGGTTGGGCGCTTGGGCGTGTGTCGGCTCGGCCTGGTGGCTGCCTGGTGGGGCTCGGGTCCTCTGGTCTTATCGGGTCTGGGCCTGAGACGGTGCCCGGGCCTCCGTGTCCGGGCCTCGGTGGCCGGGCCTGGGGCTACGTCAGAGCAGCGGGCTCCTGCAGCGGGCTCCGGCGGGGGCCTGTGAGTTTGTCGCTGTTGGCCCCCGGGGGTCATTTTGTGTAGTCGCTGGTGGGGCTCTTCCGGTTCTCCCCTTTGGTCGGATCTGGGGAGTGGGTGAGTGGCTCGTCCTGTTCGGGTGGCCCTGGGGACTCTGGGCTCGGGGTCCTTCTTGGGGTCTTGGGCTATGATCGCCCCTTCGTCTGCCTCGGGCCTTGGGGGGGCGGATCTCTGATGCTTCACGGTCGCTACTGAATGTTCTATTCGAGGAACCTTATTCACTTATGCATGCTCACAACCACACACAAATGGATGCAGGGATGTATATGTAGATATCATATGCAGATATGTAGATGGGTATGTGACTGAATATGAATGTATATGTATGTATACTGTATATATATTTGTAGGTATGGGTATGTTTATTTATGGAAATCTACTGCAAGGTCATGAATATTATTAGTCTTTATGCATGTGTGTTTCGTTGCTGTGTTCTGTCATGTGCTTTGCAGGATTGCAGACGGAGGTTGGGTGTGTTTGCCTTGTGCTCTTTTTGTGGATAATTGTTGTGTTTTGTTGTCTTACTTTCTATCTTTCCTTTCTCTCTATTAAAAAAATATAAATAAATAAAATAAATAAATAAATAATATATTCATATTGGTGTGAGAGGATGGCTGTAAGGTGAGAAGGGAGGCCATCTATAAAAGGAGAAAAAAAATGTTTGTGTGTGTGTATGGCAGAGAAGGAGATAAGCTGATCAGCTGCAGGAGGGAGCATTCACTTGCACTTGTGGGCTGCACTCAGGGTGCAAAATCATTTAAAATAATTTATTTTAAATAAACAATACATGGTTCATCCATCAGTCAACCTGTTGTGTCATGTCCAATCTTATTTTGAAAATCTGAGTCCGCGATAAACGAACCATCTTCCTCCACAACCGTCAATCACCTGATTAACCACACCTGCACCTGATTCCAGACCAGCACCTCCTGCACTATTTCAGCCTCTGCAGACCTTCAGTGTACACTGGAGCACTAATTGTCTTTGGTAATTTAGCGACAGCCTGAATCTCGAACTTCTTGAAATTCTGACTAACCTGTTGATTGATATGTCTGTGTCAGTCTGAAGGCCGGAGTGTCAGATCCTGCTGTTGTGAGGACCGGCAGATTGGAGAGCCTCGGTGGAAACATCTGCATCGTCATTCTGTCACCACTGTGAGGACAGAGTGAGTCAGGGAGAAGCTGGAGGCATCACGTGAATAAAAACACATGAATGAATCTGGAGAGGACCATGATCAGACCCGGCTGGCTCCACAACAATTTAGCTGGTGGGCTGAGAAATACTTGGGTGGAGCATCAGTATCATGATCAGAGCATCATTTTATTTGATAAATATATTTAAATACATAAATAAATGTTTATGTTATCTTGCAACCTAAATAAGCATATGTTGTTTATTAATACAAAACAAATAAACAGTGACATGTAGTCACCAGAAAATGCTGAGAAACTGTGCTCAAGTTTGCATAAACAAATTTTGCATAAATCTTAGAAACTAACATTAATCATTGTTTGAAACACATTAATATCAGAAACATGTACACGACCTCCTGAAGAGAGGTGTGTTTTAAAAAATACTGAACATTTTTAACATTTCCACTCTTTTGCTGAACAAACCTGACAGGCAAATTAAAAAATCTCTGTGGAAAATGTTTGTTAATCCAAGTTCTGATGTCCATTTTAACATGTTACCTTATCAAAGTGTCTTTTTATCTTCTTGGGATATTATTTGCAGTTGGAAAAAAAAGCAACATTTCACCTAGATTTCCTTTAATATTTAAGGCATGTTTCTCACCAAGTGATGAAGCACGTCTGAGCTCCGTCTCCTTGGATCCTGAGGCATGAAGGAGCCACAGACAGAGCTGACAAGTCTCTCACTCTCTTTGCTGACACCAGAGTTGACAGCAGCTGTTTGAAACCACAGGAACTTCACTGTATGTGATCTGGAGCAGGGGCGCACACACTTTTACATGTAAAATCTATCAGATGTGCCGCAGATGTGGGGGATAAGCGCGCGGCACATATTGAGGCTGAGCCTCTCTGCAGGCGTCGCGGGTTCGCGTCCCAGACCCGACGAGCTGTTTCTGCCGTGTCTCTCCCTTCTCTCTACCCATTTCGCCCTCTTTTTCTACAATAAAGGCCACTAGAGCCCAGAAATGTAAACATTTTTTTTTTTTAAATCTATCAGAGAGCTGCCGGCCAAATGCAAATACTGTACTTCTTTAAGTAAAGTCCACTTATTTATTATACAGTACAGTTATTTAACCTTCCATTCTGTATAAAGAACATTACAGAACACTAAATATAACCAATAAATATAAGAAATTAAAACAAATATAGGAATTTAGCCATTTCAGTATAATTACAGCACCGTACTGTACAGGGAGTCCCCGACTTACGAACGAGTTACAGACCTAAGGATCGTTCGTAGGTCGATTTTGCCGTAAGTCGGAGTCCACCCGAGCCGCCACTGACTGCACGTATATGTATGTTACTGTACAGTTACCAAGCACTTCGCCTATCCTAACACACCTAACACAGTGTAGTGCATAATTACAGTATCACATGTAAATAAATGAATAAATAAAAAATAGTCGTGGTGGCAACCCTCGAACCCGGTGGTGGACACCGGCGGTGAGGGATGCTGTCAGGCTGAAGAAGGAGTCCTATTGGGCCTTTTTGGCCTGTGGGACCCCGGAAGCAGCAGATAGGTACCGACAGTCCAAGCGGCATGCGGCTCGGGTGGTTGCTGAGGCAAAAACTCGGGCGTGGGAGGAGTTCGGAGAGGCCATGGAGAATGACTTCCGTACGGCTTCGAGGCGATTCTGGTCCACCATCCGGCGTCTCAGGGGGGGAAAGCGGTACGCGACCAACACCATTTATGGTGGGGATGGCGTGCTGTTGACCTCAACTCGGGATGTTGTGAGTCGGTGGGCGGAGTACTTCGAAGACCTCCTCAATCCTACTGGCACGTCTTCCACTGAGGAAGCGGAGCCTGGGGACTTTGGGTCGGGCTCTCCAATCTCTGGTGCTGAGGTCACCGAGGTGGTTAAAAAGCTCCGCGGTGGCAGGGCTCCAGGGGTGGATGAGATTCGCCCTGAGTTCCTTAGGGCTCTGGATGTTGTGGGGTTGTGTTGGCTTACGCAACTCTGCAATATCGCGTGGACATCGGGGGCAGTTCCCTTGGATTGGCAGACTGGGGTGGTGGTTCCCCTATTCAAAAAGGGGGACCGTAGGGTGTGTTCCAACTATAGGGGGATCACACTCTTAAGCCTCCCTGGTAAGGTCTATTCAGGGGTTCTGGAGAGGAGGGTCCGTCGGATAGTCGAACCTCGGATTCAGGAGGAGCAGTGTGGTTTTCGTCCTGGTCGTGGAACACTGGACCAGCTCTACACCCTCAGCAGGGTCCTGGAGGGTGCGTGGGAGTTTGCCCAACCAGTTTACATGTGCTTTGTGGACTTGGAAAAGGCATTCGACCGCGTCCCTCGGGGGGTTCTGTGGGGGGTACTCCGGGAGTATGGGGTACCAGGCCCATTGATATGGGCTGTTAGGTCCCTGTACGACCGGTGTCAGAGCTTGGTCCGCATTGCCGGCAGTAAGTCAGGCTCGTTTCCGGTGAGAGTTGGACTCCGCCAAGGTTGCCCTTTGTCACCGATTCTGTTCATAACTTTTATGGACAGAATTTCTAGGCGCAGCCAAGGTGTTGAGAGGATCCGTTTTGGTGGCCTTAGAATCGCTTCTCTGTTTTTTGCAGATGATGTGGTCCTATTGGCTTCATCAGTTCGTGATTTACAGCTTTCGCTGGAGCGGTTTGCAGCCGAGTGTGATGCGGCCGGGATGAGGATCAGTTCCTCCAAATCCGAGGCCATGGTCTTGAGCCGGAAAAGGGTAGCATGCCCTCTCCGGGTCGGGGATGAGGTCCTGCCCCAAGTGGAGGAGTTTAAGTATCTCGGGGTCTTGTTCACGAATGAGGGAAAACTGGAGCGTGAGATCGATAGGCGGATAGGTGCAGCGTCCGCAGTGAAGCGGGCGCTGTACCGGTCTGTCGTGGTGAAGAGAGAGCTGAGTCAAAAGGCAAAGCTCTCAATTTACCGATCGATCTACGTTCCCACCCTCATCTATGGTCATGAGCTTTGGGTTGTGACCGAAAGAACGAGATCTCGGATACAAGCGGCTGAAATGAGTTTTCTCCGCAGGGTGTCTGGACTCTCCCTTAGAGATAGGGTGAGAAGCTCAGTCATCCGGGAGGGACTCGGAGTAGAGCCGCTGCTTCTCCACATCGAGAGGAGCCAGTTGAGGTGGCTCGGGCATCTGGTTAGGATGCCTCCTGGACGCCTCCCTGGTGAGGTGTTCCGGGCATGTCCCACCGGGAGGAGACCCAGAGGAAGACCCAGGACACGCTGGAGGGACTATGTTTCTCGGCTGGCCTGGGAACGCCTTGGGATTCCCCCAGAGGAGCTGCTCCAAGTGGCTGGGGAGAGGGAAGTCTGGGCCTCCCTACTTAGGCTGCTACCCTAGCGACCCGACCTCGGATAAGCGGACGAAAATGGATGGATGGGTGGAAATAAAAAATATAGTTTCTTACTTTGAGCTGGTCAAAGCCTGCCTTCGTCTCTTAGCATGTTAGCTCTTGCAGCTCCCCAGCTTCGTTCTGCTCCACGCGGTCCAAACTGTTTACAAGAAGGACTGTTAGCTTGTTAACTTCATACATTTGGAGCCAGAAAAAAATTAATAACTTACTGAAAGCCGTTTCTCCGCTATGTTTGTCCATCCAAAACAAGCTGCTTCGCGTTAGCTGATGTTAGCCCCCACCATTAGCTTCACTCGTTAGCATGTTAGCCCATCCAAAAAGGCTGTCGGCGTTGTTTCTCTACGTTAGCTCAGTGTCCCCCGACATCTTAGGCTGCCAAGCGGACATCGAGGTGATCTCCCGGACGCAGATGGCCTCTCTGCGGCCTGTCGGCTCGGTGTCCTCACCCGCGTTAGCATTAGCCCGCGCCATTAGCTGCACTCGTTAGCATGTTAGCCCATCCAAAAAGGGTGTCGGCTTTGTTTCTCCACATTAGCTCAGTGTCCCCCGACATCTTAGGCTGCCAAGCGGACATCGAGACGAGCTCCCGGACGCAGATGGCCTCTCCACAGACTGTCGGCTCAGTGTCCCCGCGTTAGCATTAGCTGCGTGTTAGCCCAGCCCATGAGCTGGTGTTGTCGGCCGGCGTGGTGGGAGCGATCGGCGGAGCGATCCGCGGCTGCTGCTCCGGGCCTGAGACGTCCACAGAGTTCACCGAGCGTTTCCAGCTAATTTATCTGTATGAGGCACCTCTGATCGGACACACGGTCCTCCAAAGCCAGCTGGCAGCTGCTGTGACTGGAACTAAGCGTAAAATGGAGGACACGACAGCATTTCCGGAAGCCGCCGGAAGCTGCGCAAACATGATTAAAAATTATAATTTTTATTATAATTATTATTTATAAAGCCTTTAAAACAACCACACAAAGTGCTGTATACATGAAATTAAGAACATTTAAACACAAAAAATATATATTTTTTAAATTTCATATTTTATTATTAATGCCATAAGTCCGAGTTGCCGTAGGTCGAGGGCGCCGTAAGTTGCGGACTCCCTGTATATGATTTCAGTGTTACCCATTTATGTTTTTCTACTGGTCCGGACATTTCCTGGGACAACCCCCCGAGTTTTATTGCCTGTTTGAATTATTTTCAGACCAACACCTGCAACAATCACACTCTGCTGTCGGTTAAGATGTGTTACGTTTTGTCAGCTCTCACTGGAGCGGTTCGCAGCCGAGTGTGAAGCAGCTGGGATGAGGATCAGCACCTCCAGATCTGAGGCCATGGTCCTCAGTCAGAAAAGAGTGGAATGCTCTCTTCAGGTTCTGCCTCAAGTGGAGGAGTTCATCTCAGGGTTTTGTTCACGAGTGAGGGAAGAATGGAGCGTGAGATTGACAGACGGATTAGTGCAGCGTCTTCAGTATTGCAAACTCCGTGCTGTTTGTTGATCGTCCATGAGACTCTGTCCTGCTTGTTCCTCACATCTCTCCTGAGTTAGGAGAGCTTTGTGAGACACCTGAAGATGTCGCTCGGTGGTTAGGATTACTGTGAGGGTCTTTGCTTTTTGTTAGTGTTTCTGTTTTTGTTTGTGATCATTGTGTTGTGTTTGTCACTGCGTTCTTTTGAGCCCCAGCTCAGGATCCTCCACTTCCTCATCAAACCCAGTTTTTTCTAGCCTGGCCCTCGCCTTCCTGCACAGCTCCGCTCAATTCTCATTTCCCTTCACTGCACAGTCTGGGACTTGTCCCATAGACAAGGATTTCTCCGGTAGATTTTTGACCGGACCAATCAGAGAACAGAAGGCGGAGTTTTGAACGACGTCGACTGACGTCGTCATTCAAAATGGCTGCCGCCACGAACGAATTTTCATCAAAACAAGGTAAAAAACTATTATTTCTCTGCTGAGAAAAAATATATTTCATAGCTGACGTTATATCAGAAGTGTTCCTGAGCTTAACAGTTCCTAAATCAATTCACGAAATGGTCAAATCTGCTGGATATTAAATAGTTTCGGTTTGATATTTTCCAAACAGCCTCGGGTGCGCTACGAAAATAAATGATAAAAAATCGAATTTTATCTCAAATGTTTCATCTAGGCCAACAGTCAGTAAATTAAAGACATATAATTACACACTGGTGGCAGAAAAAATATCCACCGAGTGGTTTCTGAGCAATTTATCTGAATAGCCTGGACCTCACCAGGCTAAACTAACAAAACTCTGCCTCCTGTTCTCTGATTGGTCCATTCAAAAATCTCCAGGAGAAATCGTTTTCTATGGCAGAGATGCCAGACCCTAGTCCAAAGCGAAGTGAAGGACAAGGGTCTGGTTTAAACCAGGCTAAGTTTTTTCAGTCTTTTTCTCATCTCCATGTCAGCAGTGCATTGATAGTTTTCATACCAGACTCACAACTATCTGTGAAAGTGGTGCATTACTGCTCCCAGCTGGTGTGGAACGGTAGGTCAAAATGTTAATATGTCAACATTATCTTTTATGTGTGTGCTGTCTAGGATCTTGTTCTAATAATCAACTTTGTTTAACCTAAAATAATAAACAGCAAATTATAATTTAAATACTTATTTTTAAATTATTTTTTTATCCAAGATTTTCCATCAAACATCTTCTCTTTTCCTCGTTCGCTCAATTTTCTCCTAAACTAAAATGACTGTCTTTTCTTTAAACTTCTACACAGTGCTGCTCACATGTTTCTGTGTTATGCTGCTGTCTTCTGAATAGTGGATTCATTCAACCTTTATTTATACAGCCTAGTCTTAGCAAGTCTGGAGGACTCATTTAAGCTCAAGTTTAAGTAGGTTTTATTATCATGTGCATCTCATGTGGTACATGAGGTGGAACAAAATTGTGTACACAGCATCCCAGTTACATCCAACAATATCAAAAATATAAAGTGCAAAAAGAAACAGTAAATAAAGCTCTAAGATATGAACTAAGAAATACGCTCAACACTAATAGCATAACAACAGCGGCATGAACATGAGTCTGTGTGAGTAGATGAGTATCAATGAATACAGCAGCATGAAATAATCAGCAGCATGAAATAATCAGCAGCATGAGATCAGCAGCACATATCAACAATCAAAGTGGCATTACAGTGATTTTTTTTCTCTCACAGTGATTATTCTGGTTATTTATTCATGAGTCTAACAGCCTCAGGGTAGAAGCTGTTCCTCAGTCTAGTGGTTCTACACTTAATGCTCTTCAACCTCCGTCCTGAGGGGAGCGGGGCAAAAAGTGTGTGTGCTGGGTGAGTGGGGTCCTTCATGATGCAGGTGGCCCTCTTCCTGCATCTGGAGGTGTAGATGTCTGTGATGGTGGGGAGACTGACTTTACAAGAGACATGTTTTAAACAAAGAACACAGATGAGGTACAGATAACAATAGACAATCATATAAAACATCCATCCATCATCTTTATGGTGTAGTGGCAGGGCTTCCGACTTGGGACCCGAAGGACGCGGGTTCGCGCCCCGGCCACTACACACCTTGGGGTGTCTATGAGTGCACACCTAATTCTCCAGCTCCCCGGGCGCTTTCTATGGCTGCTCACTGCTCCACCTGGTGGTGGTTGGGTTAAATGCAGAGACGAATTTCGTCTGTGTATGGGAAACATACACAGATGACAAAAAAGGACATTATTATTATTATTTTACCCGCTTCTTTCATTTTGGGTCATGGGGGTCGCCGGTGCCAATGCCCATGTCCTGCAATCACTGTGCGAGGGGCGGAGTACACCCTGGACAGGTCTCCAGTCCATCACTGGGACACATAGAGACAAACAACCATTCACTCAGAGACAATTTAGAGTTACCAATCTAACATGCATGTTTTTGGTCTGTGGGAGGAAACTGGAGTACCTGGAGAAAACCCACGCATGCACGGAATGAACTCCACCCAGAAAGGCCCCCGGACTGGGATTTCAACCGGGGACCTGCTCGCTGAGAGGCAGCAGCTCTACTAGTTGCGCCACCGTGCTGCCTTATGTAAAACATATAAAATGAAAAGTAAATGGAATAGATAATATAAAAATGAAACAAAAACAACTACATAGTAAAGCGGTGTAAAATACTAAAAACAGGAACATGTCTGTGTTGGTTTGTGCCATGAACTTAATACTGTAGATGTTTAAAGTCATTTAGAGAAGTCAAGGTCAAGAGCTTCAGATCTTTTTGTAAGATATTCCATGAAGCAGGAGCAGAGTAGGAGAAGGTCCTTTTGCCAAGTTCAGTCCTCACTGACGGAACACTGCAGGTAATCATGTCCTGAGAGCGCACGCTGTAGCTGCACTCACGCAGAGACATGTAGAAGGAGATGTATGAAGTACGGTGGCCGAGGGGTGCAAACGCGCAGCAAAAACAGAACAGCACGCTGTAAAAAGTGAACAGCGTTCCAAAAGTTAAAACACGCGTCAAAAAGAAAACAGCACGCTGCAAAAAGTGAACAGCGCTCCAACAGATGAGGCGCACTGCAAAAGATAAGTCGTGCTCCCAAAGACGGTCGACCTGCAAATAGAAAAGCTACAACGGAAGTGCTCCAGACCACTAGGGGCAGTCGAACAAAGAACAAATCATAAAGCACATTATAGTTTTCGGAATGGCACTATAGTTATTTGTGTTGACTTATTTATTTTAAGAATATTTTACACTTATTCGAAACTATCTCGTTATATTTGTTTTAATACTGTGCGGAAGAAAAGCAATGCATGAATGCCATGTTGGGTCAGTGGTCTAAGTCTTATGCTTTCAAAGATGTCTTTTGATGCGGGAGACCCGAGTTCGATTCTCGGAATTTTTGTGGTATTACTTTCTTTTTTTTAAGCCTTTTGTTTTGGATAGATCGGGTGGAATAGATAAATACATCTACATGTTTATTCTTTGTTGTTGCTTGGTTCGATCTATCCAAAACAAAAGGCTTAAAAAAAAAGAAAGTAATACCACAAAAATTCCGAGACCGGGAATCGAACTCGGGTCTCCCGCATCAAAAGACATCTCTTAAAGCCTAAGACTTAGACCACTGACCCAACATGGCATTCATGCATTGCTTTGCTTCCGCACAGTATTAAAACAAATACAACGAGATAGTTTCGAATAAGTGTAAAATATTCTTAAAATAAATAAGTCAAAATACACAAATAACTATAGTGCCATTCCGAAAACTATAATGTGCTTTATGATTTGTTCTTTGTTCGACTGCCCCTAGTGGTCTGGAGCACTTCCGTTGTAGCTTTTCCTATTTGCAGGTCGCTCTGTGTTTGCAGGTCGACCGTCTTTGGGAGCGCGATTTATCTTTTGCAGTGCGCCTCATCTGTTGGAGCGCTGTTTTCTTTTTAGCGTTGCAGCTGCATTTTAATTTGCAGCATTTGGGTTTGCAACGCGTTTCATCATTTGGAACGCTGTTCACTTTTTGCAGCACGCTGTTTTCATTTTGATGCGTGTTTTAACTTTTGCTGCGCGTTTGCACCCCTCGGCCACCGTAATGAAGGCAACAGACCAAGAAGTGATTTAAAGATGAAAGTGTACCAGTGGAAGAGTCTGCATAAAGTTAATGATGTCCAGTTAACCAGTGAATACAGGGTGCAGTGATGGATACGATAATCACAGCCAGTTATGAATCTTAGTGCACCATGATAGACAACATCCAACATCTGCAGGGTGCTTGTAGGAGCGTTCATGTAAATAATATCATCGCAATCAATGGAGGGAAGGAAAGTCACAGTTACAAGGTGTTTCCTAGCATTCAGAGTTAGACATGATCTGTTTCTGAAAAAGAAACCCAGTTTTACTTTAAATTTATGGATTATTGAATCCAGTGTGTCCCGATTTGTAGAACTCACGTTGCTCCTTGAACTTGGAAAAAGGGCCTTCTCCTACTCCGCTCCTGTTTCGTGGAATATCTTACAAAAAGATCTGAAGCTCTCGGCCCTGACCTCATGGTTTTCAGAATTCATTCATTCAACCTTTATTTATACAGGCTAGCCTCGTTGAGTCACGGGGACTCATTTACAAGAGGGACCTGTCTCACTCACACCAAACAACCATCCACTCTCACACTCACACCTAGGGTCAATTTAGAGTCACCAATCAGCCTAACAAGCATGTTTTTTGGTCTGTGGGAGGAAACCGGAGTACCCGGAGGAAACCCACGCATGCACGGGGAGAACATGCAAACTCCACCCAGAAAGGCCCCGGACATCTGTTGGAATCCTGGCAAAAACCAATGCAGATATGTTCCTGTCTTTGATTTTTTTTTTGTACATCTACCTTATAATGTTTGTGCTACTTTTTCTTTTGTTTTGTTTATTGTTTAATTTATTTGTATCATTGATGTTCATCATTCTATAGTTTGTAGCAGGTCACTTTCGTAAATGAGCCCTCAAAGCTCAATAAGATTTACCTGACTAAATAAAGGTTGAATGAATGAATGAATGAATATATATCTATCTATTGTATATCTATCTATATCTATCTATCTATCTATCTATCTATCTATCTATCTATCTATCTATCTATCTATATTATATATGTATATATATATATATATATATATATGTATATATATATATATATATATATATGTATATATATATATATATATATATATATATATATATATATATATACAGGTAGTCCCCGATTTACGAGCGAGATCCGTTACAACGAGGCGCTCGTAAACCGGAAATCTCGTAATTTGGAACGGCCGCCATTTCTCTCGTAAATCCGGAAATCCGCTCGTAAATTGGAACGGTTTTCGCTAGCGCGACTAAAAACACTCTATTTTCATCTAAAAACTACTTTTGAGTGCATAAAAATGATCGGAAACGTGTGTTTATATGCTTAACTAACTAACTGTAGTGAAAAAACACATGAAAACTCAGTATTTTTTTCGTTTTTTCCAAAAATTCGCAGCTCGTAAGTCTGGAACCTCGCAGATCAGAGCGCTCGTAATTCGGGGACTACCTGTATATATATATATATATATATATATATATATACAGGTAGTCCCCGATTTACGAGCGAGATCCGTTACAACGAGGCGCTCGTAAACCGGAAATCTCGTAATTTGGAACGGCCGCCACGCTTCTCGTAAGTCCGGAAATTCGCTCGTAAATTGGAACGGTTTTGCTAGCGCGACTACAAACACTCGTTTTTCATCGAAAAACTGCTTATGAGTGCATAAAAATGATCGGAAACGTGTGTCCACATGTTTAGCTAACGAACTGTGGTGAAAAAACACAGGAAAACTCAGTATTTTTTGCGTTTTTTCCAATAATTCGCCAGCTCGTAAGTCTGGAACCTCGTAGATCAGAGCGCTCGTAAATCGGGGACTACCTGTATCTATCTATCTATCTATCTATCTATCTATCTATCTATCTATCTATCTATCTATCTATCTATCTATCTATCTATCTATCTATCTATCTATCTATCTATCTATCTATCTATCTATCTATCTNACGCATGAGTGTATCTCGGGCTTTAGAGGCTGTACTTCATGTCAGCATGTTGAAACTCAGGCAAAAATGAATAAATAAATAAACAAACAAAAAAATAAAAACCAAGAAGATTGTAAAATTGTGTCTGATTCAGAGATAAATTATTTCTGGAGGATCATTCACATTCCTTTATTTTCCATCACTTATCTGTGTTTGGGTTTCAGAAGCAACAGGTCCAGAACCCTTCAGTGTTCCCAGGCCATAAACAATGTTTAATCCCTCTATTAAATAATGCGTCTAGCTTCCTCTAGGACTATCCCCAGTATCACAGACATTTACACTTCGAGATGCAGGAAAAAAGCCACCTGCATCATGAAAGACCCCACTCATCCAGCACACACTCTCTTTGCCCCACTCCCCTCAGGACGGAGGTTGAGGAGCATCAAATGTAGAACCACTAGACTGAGGAACAGCTTCTACCCTGAGGCTGTTAGACTCATGAATAAATAAATAATAAGAATAAACACTGCAAAATATCACATCATGCTGATCTGTTTTCTTGTTGCTGTGTTCATCTGTGACCATCTGCTCATACAGACTCATGTTCGTGCTGCTGTTTATAATGATGTTTTTCCACTACATTAGGGCTTAGTGTATTACTAGTTGATGTTTTTCTTAGTTAATTCTAGATGTTATTACTGTTTTTCTCTTGCATTTGTTGTTGGATGTAACTGGGACCCCGTGTACATAATCTCGTTTTCATCACATGTACCACATGCGGTGCAAATGACAATAAAGACTCTCTGACTCTGATCCCTCCCCCTCAGAGCCATATATGGCTCTGCCCCCTTGTGGTCTGTTGAAATTCAAATTCAAGCTCTGTTTTTATTGGCTGATTCAAATTCAAGCTCTGTTTTTATTGGCTGGTTACAAACTTTGTTTTTATTGGCTGGAAAATGGCGGGTCACTTTTTCTTTTTAGAAATGCTTATTTACCACCTGGAGAAGCAAGGGGACAATATTTTTTCGAAAAAGTTTTTTTCAGAGATTACCTCTCTAACATCAATCTAGTGACAGAGTGAAGAAATATGTTAAAAATATATTGTTAGAAAAGTTACATATAGTAGCTTTAATCTGACTACTATTTCCACTTCCATTTCATCTTGGTTTTCAAATGGTATTTTATTTTGAAAAGGTTAACCGGAAGTCATTTCCGCGTTCGCTGATTGGCTGCGTCTTCTGACGTAGCTGTTGTAAACATCTACAAGCAGTTACCCTGATGCATGCTTATGTACAAGCAGTTTGTTTTGACTTCATTTATTTTACTCGTTGAAGGTACATTAAATGTCCTTCTAGCCCCGTGTGGTCTGGAGGTTCGAGCAGAGCAGCAGAACTGCCGTCAGGGTTCTGTTCACTGTCAGGTGTCGTGAGAACCGACGTAAATAAGGACATTTACGACCCTCGGACGTCGTGTGGTTTTGTCGGAACCAGCGTGGTGTAGCCTGAGTTCGGGAAGAAAACGGAACCGGCTGTGAAGCAATGAGCGCTCCGCTCGGGAGGCCCGCTGTAGTTGTCCTGGCTGTCGGTGCCACCGCCGGGCTGGGGCTGGTCGCCTTCGTTGTTTACCGGGAGCTGAGCAGGAGGAGGCGAGCGGTGCTAGAGAGAGGAGCCGCCGCTCGACTCTCCTTCTCGAACGGAGCAGCTCGATTCCAGGAGCCGCTGGATGCTCACGGTGGGTGATGTTTTCTGAACACACTGACTCGGTGTGTTCAAAGCTGAAGTCTGATCCTCAGATGATAGAGGATCAGACTTTAGCTTTTATTAATGGGGTTAATCAGTGGCGGCTGGTCAATTTTTCCATGGGGGCGCCATCTAGTGGTCATAAAAAGGTACTGCCTAAAAAGGAAAAAACCCACACTTCTTTCTAAATTTGATACACATATTTGTCCATGAATAAATCCAATCAGTTACTTAGACTACAAGCATGTTTTAAAGACAAAAAAAACCTGGATGACCTTAAATTTTCTGATTTTGAACACAGACAAGACTGAGGTTTTAGTTTTTGGACCTGAGCATCTTAGGAATTAATTTTTCAGTCTTTTGTCCTCCTTAGATGGCATTAATCTGGCCTCCGGATATAATGTTAAAAATCGTGGTGTTGTTTTTGATCAGGACATGTCTTTTATCTCCCACATTAAAAATGTTACTAGAACCACCTTCTTCCACCTGCGTAATATCACTAAAATGATAAACCTCTTGTCTAAAAATGATGCAGAAAAACTGGTCATTCACATAAAGGGAGCCTGCTAGTGAAGGAGGGAGACAATTCAACTCACTCCTTCATCTTTAAAAACTGTGTTAGGATAGGCTAAGTGCTTGGTAACTGTACAGTACTGTACATTTATTTATTTTAAAAAAATGATTTTTTTTAATGAGATGCGTGACGTAAGTCCGAAACGTTGTAAGTCGAGGGTGTCATAAGTCGAGGACTACCTGTATATATACACACACACATACCTGCTGCCACTTGGTGCTATTTTCCAGAAACACAACATACCTTTTCACTTCTACGCCGACGACTGTTAAATCTACTTCCCCCTAAGACACAATGGTACATGCTCTATTCAACCTCTGCTCGACTGCCTGGCTGACATCAGGGACTGGATGGCTTTAAATTTCTTAAGTTTCAATGAAAAGAAGTCTGAAGCCATATTGTTCCCTCCCAACGACACGATCACGAACCACTGCATCGACCTTTCTGTTCTATCCCTGTCACAAGTCTGGGAGTGATAATCAAAGTCAAAGTCAACTTTATTGTCAAAACTGCAATATGTACAGGACATACACAGGATTGAAATTTCATTTCTCTCAGACCCCTGGTGCAACAATAACCATTTAAACATTAAAACATTTAATAAACATAAGCATAAAATGAAATAATAAAAGTGTAATAATAAAAGTGTAATACTGTCCTGAGTTTTTGCATAGTAGTATAAAAGTATAAAAAGTATAAAATAAAATGAAGGTTCTGACATTAACATTTGTAATCAAGTTACAAAGCAGCATATGAAGTTTATGTACACAGTACATGTATATGTATGAGGTAGTTGATATTGTTATAGAGGTAAAGTGGCATATGCCATTTGGCTAGTAAAAAGAATATATATATATATCAGCAGTAGTGTGGATGTAAAAAGTAGTGTAAATGTAAACAGTAGTGATAAATGTAAACAGTAGTGATAAATGTAAACAATAATGATAAATGTAAACAGTAGTGATAAATGTAAACAGTAGTGAAAAATGTAAACAGTAGTGATAAATATAAACAGTAGTAATAAATGTAAACAGTAGTGATAAATGTAAACAGTAGTAATAAATGTAAACAGTAGTAATAAATGTAAACAGTAGTAATAAATGTAAACAGTAGTGATAAATGTAAACAGTAGTGATAAATGTAAACAGTAGTGATAAATGTAAACAGTAGTGATAAATGTAAACAGTAGTGATAAATGTAAACAGTAGTGATAAATGTAAACAGTAGTAATAAATGTAAACAATAGTAATAAATGTAAACAGTAGTGATAAACAGTAGTGATAAATGCAAACAGATAGTGATAAATGTAAACAGTAGTGATAAATGTAAACAGTAGTGATAAATGTAAACAGTAGTGATAAATGTAAACAGTAGCGATAAATGTAAACAGTAGCGATAAATGTAAACAGTAGTGATAAATGTAAACAGTAGTGATAAATGTAAACAGAAGCGATAAATATAAACAGTAGTGATAAATGTAAACAATAGTGATAAATGTAAACAATGGTGATAAATGTAAACAATGGTGATAAATGTAAACAATAGTGATAAATGTAAACAGTAGTGATAAATGTAAACAGTAGTGATAAATGTAAACATTAGTGATAAATGTAAACAGTAGTGATAAATGTAAACAGTAGTGATAAATGTAAACTGTAGTGATAAATGTAAACTGTAGTGATAAATGTAAACTGTAGTGATAAATGTAAACAGTAGTGATAAATGTAAACAGTAGTAATAAATGTAAACAGTAGTGATAAATATAAAACAGTAGTGATGTAAACAGTAGTGTTAAATCCTGTTTTTTTTAGCTGAGGTGACTGTCTAAAGCCTGGTTTATACTTCTTGTCTTACGTCTTTTACCCCCCGTTTGTGCGGCGTCTTGCAGTTCTGCTTGGGGGCCACGTACAAGACGGACTGTCTATGGAGATATAACAACGACGTATTGGGCGTGAACAAATACAGAAGGGGCGTGAACAAATACAGAAGGGGCGTGAACAAATACAGATCTCACGAGAGCAAATGCATACACTCGAGGGAGCAAATTACACCCGCGCGCGTAATGGGGATGAGCGCGAGCGTAGAAAAGAGATCCGAGCGCGCGCACGTGCGCTCGGAGGACAACTACATGCTCTCGCGTGCAAAATGTATCTACTGACAGACTCTCCCTCTCGCTCGCGGTTCAGACTTTTGGCAGCCGGTGGGAGGATCCAGCCCACGACACATGATTGGCTGCAGTCTTCCTGTCCTCTGTGATTGGGTGTAACACTTCCTGAACCTGAAAATGTAAAATAAATTGATACCTGGACTATTGAGAATGAACTTTCTTGTAAAATAAATAGATTTATCTAAATATACTTCAAGTACATTGTTATAAAATATATTTTGTTGCACTTTATGAAGTACTATTTTTTGCTAAATATAAAATACATTTCAATCAAATATATTTCTAAAAGGAATCTTCATATAAACTTTTTAACTGCACGTTTCATTCAACCTTTATTTATGCATCTCATTGAGCCTCGAGGACTCATTTACAAGAGAGACCTGGCTACAAACAAAGAATGATGACAACAGTGACAACAATAGACAGTTATAAAAGAGGCATACAGATTTTTTTTAACAAATTAAAATAAGATGGCAAAAACAGCTAGATTATAAGGTGAATGTAGAAATGTAAAAACAGGAACTTTAGAACAATATGTGTGATCACTGGTCAGGGAAAGTTCTGCTGTTCTTCTCATTTGGTTCACTGCGGTAAAGTGAGCCTGCACTCGGCTCCGTGAGCCCTCACTGGCGTGTTTGTGCGCGTTTACAACATCTACTACGGTAACGCCCCGTTGAAGCGCTGCTTGTGGCTGCTTGTGGCTTTTCAAAATAAAAGCTGAAAATAAACGTTGTCAATAGATGAAAAATGCATGAATAAAAGCTGTTTATAGTAGAAAATAATTAAATTAAATCTAGGGATGCACCGATAAATCGGCCGGCCGATCGATCGGCCCCGATTTCCTTAATTTGGGGAGATCGGTGATCGGCCGATCTTTAAACGAGAAGCCGATTTTATCTACAGATTTTATCTGCCTCAGCAAAGGTTGGAAAATCCTGAAAATTTAGGGTGCATTTTGACCTTTTAACACCTGAAAATCGGTATCGGCCAAAATCGGAATCGGCAGGTCAGACTTTCTAAAAATCGGTAATCGGTGATCGGCCAGAAAATTGAAATCGGTGCACCCCTAATTAAATCTGAAGCTGTTATATTTTCCCCCCAAAATAAATAAATAAAAGTGTATTCATTATGTGAGAATGTCAATTCCCCCACCCCCATAAAAATAAAACTGCTTTGCTACTTTAACCCCCCCCCCCCGTGTTCCTCATTAAGTTGAATAAATGCCTTCCAAAGTTGCACGGTGCAGTTTGTATTTTATTTACTGAGTTTAAACCACTTGACTTCCAAAACAAACCACCTCTGAAAATTTTTCTAATTTGGCATATTGTGAGAAAACAATTACACATGCAGAATTTCCCTTTCAAAGTTAAACGCTCACGTGGCCAATGACAGTGAGACCTGGAGGGGTGTGGTTGGGAGGAACGGCCCCCCTGATCTGAACCCGAGTGGTGTTCTGTTGTTGGACTTCTGTGCTCGTCATGGATTGTCCATAACGAACACCATGTTCAGGCATAAGGGTGTCCATATGTGCTCTTGGCACCAGGACACCCTAGGTCGTAGTTCAATGATCGACTTTGTTGTCGTCTCATCTGATCTGCGGCCGCATGTCCTGGACACTCGGGTGAAGAGAGGGGCGGAGCTGTCAACTGACCACTACCTGGTGGTGAGTTGGCTCCGATGGTGGGGGAGGATGCCGGTCAGACCTGGCAGACCCAAACGTATTGTGAGGGTCTGCTGGGAACGTCTGGCAGAGTCTCCCGTAAGACGGAGCTTTAACTCCCACCTCCGGGAGAGCTTTGAACACGTTCCGAGGGAGGCGGGGGACATTGAGCCCGAGTGGACCATGTTTCGCGCCTCTATTGTCGAGGCAGCTTATCGGAGTTGTGGCCGCAAGGTTGTTGGTGCCTGTCGTGGTGGCAACCCTCGAACCCGGTGGTGGACACCGGCGGTGAGGGATGCTGTCAAGCTGAAGAAGGAGTCCTATTGGGCCTTTTTGGCCTGTGGGACCCCGGAAGCAGCAGATAGGTACCGGCAGTCCAAGCGGCATGCGGCTCGGGTGGTTGCTGAGGCAAAAACTCGGGCGTGGGAGGAGTTCGGAGAGGCCATGGAGAATGACTTCCGTACGGCTTCGAGGCGATTCTGGTCCACCATCCGGCGTCTCAGGGGGGGAAAGCGGTACGCGACCAACACCATTTATGGTGGGGATGGCGTGCTGTTGACCTCAACTCGGGATGTTGTGAGTCGGTGGGCGGAATACTTCGAAGACCTCCTCAATCCTACTGGCACGTCTTCCACTGAGGAAGCGGAGCCTGGGGACTTTGGATCGGGCTCTCCAATCTCTGGTGCGGAGGTCGCCGAGGTGGTTAAAAAGCTCCGCGGTGGCAAGGCTCCGGGGGTGGATGAGATTCGTCCTGAGTTCCTTAGGGCTCTGGATGTTGTGGGGTTGTGTTGGCTTACGCGACTCTGCAATATCGCGTGGACATCGGGGGCAGTTCCCTTGGATTGGCAGACTGGGGTGGTGGTTCCCCTATTCAAAAAGGGGGACCGTAGGGTGTGTTCCAACTATAGGGGGATCACACTCTTAAGCCTCCCTGGTAAGGTCTATTCAGGGGTTCTGGGGCCTCATGTATCAAAAACTTGCGTGGATTTCCTACTGAAAAGTGACGTACGGTGAAATCCAGAAAAGTGTCTACGCACAAAAAGATCCAGATTTATCAAACTGTGCGTACACCTGAATCCACGCACATTCCTTTTGTACATCACAATTGACGTGGAACTGAGCGCACGTGAGACACCTCCCCTGACACGCCTACATTTACATATGTTAAACAGATGCAAATTACTTCCTGCATGTGTGAAGGACATGTTTGTTTGATCCCTGCGCGATCAGAAATGATTTCTAGATTCGGGAAAATAATGAATTTAATATAATATGAGTGAGGACAAACATCCTAAGTAAGAATAGTAATAAAATGTGTTCATCATGCAAAGAACGAGTGATTGTGTGTCGGATTTGTGTGCGCGCGCACCCTGCTGTGGTGCGCGAACCGGCTCATTCATTCATTCTGTGTGGAAATATTAACTTTGCGCACGAGTTTATTACCATTATTACTGTAAACACAGAGGAACTTACTTGGATGTTTGCTAGAACATAGATCTTTGTTTATGTAGATGATGTGAAGAAACGAGTCTGTGCGTCTTGGTGGAGACATTTCATGACATCACGTGATGTTGGCGTCTCCAGACGCTGCGCCCTCCGCAGCCCTGTGCGCAGTCTGTCTGTGAAGCTTTTGCTCTCCTACAAGTTATATAAGGTGTACTTTCACGTGTCATTTTGGAGAAATCTACAATAAACGCAGATAATGAAACACCTCCAGCTGCCGTGTCAACACCGGTGAGGGTGCGCGCGGCGCGCTCCAAGCGCGACCACTCAGCCTTTGGAATCATATGGATGAGACATTCCATTGGACATGATCCGGCTTTGTGTGGACTGGACTGCACAGTCCCGATCGACCTGCAGCTCCCTCTGTGGAACAGTTTGACCGCTGCTTCTGTATGCACGCGTGATGCACGGCTCCCCAGAGCGCAGCAGCAGTGCCAAACTGAAAAATGATTATTTCTGAAAACGGCTGATAAGCCATATCCTAGATCAGAAAATTATATCTGTTTCTAAATAAATGCTCTGCGTGTTACACTATTTATTATATTCTCCAGTAAGGCTGAATGAATCCGTTCCTGTTAAATTTATTTTTGGCACAACTTTGCGCGTCCTTTATTTCACTGCGTCATGTGGATGTAATACTTGTTAATCGTGTGTTTGGAGGGAATATTAATCATTTTCACATCATGAACAGTTAATAATAATAATAATAATAATAATAATAATAATAATAATAATAATAATAATAATAATAATAATAATGAATTCAATTTATAACGCACTTTTCATTAATGGAAATCTCAAAGTGCTACAAGGTGCAACATATTTGAATGTCAATAAGACAAATAATAAAACAATTAAAATCAACAACAGTATCAGCTAAGATCAAAAGTAGAATCATGAGGAGTAAAGTATGCTCGGTTGAAAAGAAAGGTCTTCAAGCCGCTCTTAAAGTCAACCACAGACTGTGGGGCTTCAGTTTCTCTGAAACACCTGTAAGTGTCGCCAAAGGAACAAGAACCACAGAAACGTGCGTACGCCTGCTCGGGAGCTTGCGTGGATATGTACCTGGATGCGCATATATTCACGTTCAGTTCAGTTTTGATACATACGGGGTTTTGCGTGGAAAGTGACGTGCGCAATGTTTTTGTGCGCACGCACGGTTGATACATGAGGCCCAAGTTCAGGAGTTGGATTTTGTACTGCTAGCTGCATTTTAATGTATCACCCTCATCATGACTCAGAGAGCAGAACCTGTGAACACACAATTAAAATGGTGAATGAAAAGACAGAAACATTTGTCTATAATATATATGCATCTTAATACATATATATAAAGTAATCTAATCAAGATTTGAAGTCTACATGACAAGCTCAAGTCATTAAAAATAAGGTATTTTCTACGTGGAGCTTTGTAAATCAGTTAAAATACTATAAAAAATTAAGTGTTCACAATTTCTAATACTCATAGTAGCATACAGAAGGTTGATTGATTCTGAAAGACATGTATATTAATAATTTATGTAAAATTAATGAGCCAACAACGTACCTTCAACGTATTTACAATCTGGGGGATTTAAAAATGTCCAAATCATCTATCCAGCTATTCATAGATTGGACCAGCTCTCCCAGTGAATTGTAATTATAAAAATTATTTGTGGTGTAAACACTGACACAGACCAGGTCTGCTAAAATGACTGGGAATGTCAGTGGAGGTAAGTATTACTCCAGGTCTCTGCTCCATTTATTTATTTCAAACGGGCAACATTTCCAATTATACCGATTTTTTTCCATGTAGTTTTTTTTTTGTCATCTGGGAGAAGCTTATTACGATAGTCCACTTTATTTTGCGCTGCTTTTCAGAACCGTGACGGAAGAAATCTCCTGAATTTCTTTTATTTTTTCTGAAGACAACAAAAATGGCGGTCGAGACCGGA
>JBBPBX010010235.1:35833-58290 GCA_038048925.1 Garcialebias charrua | reverse complement strand
TAGAAACATTTATTTTTGCAGGCCAACTGTTGGTTTAACTCGTTACTGGGACTGTATGTCAAGAAAAATAACATATTCCTGTTGGTAATAAATGCATTTGCCTAGTCCAAGTTTATCTTTGTTAATCATTTTCTATAATGGGGCTATTGTACTTATTTCTGCCCATCAGCGGTTTATGAAACTCAGCAAAAAAAGGTGACTTAGGAAAAGTAGTTTGTGGTGTAATATAGTGCTAAAAAAATGTGTGCTTTTAACTATGGCGCATGGCGCTAACTAGCAGGTATCAGGTGAAAATAGGATTTACCTGAAAAGTTGATATAATCTGTGTGTTAAAAAAAACTATTCATCAAAAAGAGAAAGAAATCATGTCTAAACAATTTTACCCTGCGTCATATAAAATGTTATAGGGACGATGGTGTTTAAAATCAACCCAAATGACCATTTAACAATCTACAGTTTGTTTCTTCCATAGCTACATTCATCAGGCTCGGAGGTTACAGTCTAGTATTGTGCTGTATTGTACATTGAGTAGTCTGTTGTGTGGCTAGTGTTATAATTAGGATTTATGACTCAATTTGTAGCTTTTTAAATGTTCTTTATTCATCCTCCTACTCAGTGACAGATGGGCAGGAAGAGCTGATATTGTCTAATCAGACTATATTCACTGTAATTTCCAGTCACACATGAACATACGTAGATAAGAACACTGGGACTGACAAACATAAACGAGTAAATGTTCACTTCCTGGGGTTACTGGTTGACCGTAACCACTGTCATTGTTGTTTTATGCTTTTACCTGTGATTTTACACAATACTGATGAAATGCTTAAGGCTCCGGCAGAGCTCAGCGTACGGCCTGTACGCCGCTCTATGCGCGTATTCTGTACGCACGCGTTCACTGGCACAGCTCTGCTTTCGTTCTCGCGTTAAATGCTCGCGTTTTTGCTCCAAATTCTTGTTGTAATTTGAGCAGCTGCACACAGAGCGTGTACCTACGGGACAAACTGAGGTCGCCGATTGGTCATTTGCTGACACGCCTACTGAATTGATTGACAGGTTGAGTGGGAGACAAAAAAAAAGGCATGAGCTGGCTGGCTGCAGCCGCTGCGGTGTTTCTAAACTTTATATGTTAATAAAAAGTTCTAAAAAATAAAAACAGGGAGCGCTGGTCCTGCAGCCCACAGCCCACCAGGAAATATTTAGAACGTTGCGCAGCCAGGTAGGACATGAGTTATTATTCGCTCGTGACAAATTCATTCATTTCAGTCATGGAGTTAACGGAGGAGGAAGCGATTACTTGACTTTTGGCAAAAAAACAAAAGAAAAGTCCAGATCAGCGATGAAGAAGGGGAATTTAATTCATTTGTGTAACATACAAAACAGTCCGGCGCCGGGCAGTTTATTGTGAGACAACGCGCATCGCGTACGCGTCGTAAAATTTGAGCTTTGCGTGTTCGTGCCCTGCGGGGCTACGCTTGTGCCTCGGCGTACGTATGGCGTACAGCGGCGTACAGTACTGCCTTACGCTGAGCTCTGCCGGGGCCTTTAGCATTCTTTGAGAAAATACACATTACTTGTTGTGTTTTGTGCCCGAATTTTAAACTAAACATCTTATAATAAGAAGGGACCAAGTTAGGGCCATTTTGTCAACCTTTGAAGAATCTGAAGAAGAGTCCATCCAGACGACCTTACAACTTTTTTGGATTTATTTACCTGGATGATTGAGGATGCATCAGGACATTTTGAACCACTTTGGCCAGGTGTACCTCAGGCTAGTTCTGTGAATAGCAAGCGGCCATCAGTATACTAACAATCAATTGTTAGGTAACTGGTAGCCTGGCCCTCGCCTTCCTGCACAGCTCCGCTCAATTCTCATTTCCCTTCACTGCACAGTCTGGGATTTCTCCCATAGACAACGATTTCTCCGGCCGATTTTTGACCGGACCAATCAGAGAACAGAAGGGGCGGAGTTTTTGGCCCCTAACCCACGCCCCCACCTGTCCCAGCGCAGCCAGCGAGCATCCGCATGTTCTCATTCAAAGCGATGCAGGACTGTTTTATATGTGACACAAATTTATTAATTTCCCCTTCTTAATCCCTTATCTGGAGTTTTCTTTTGTTTTTTTCCCAAAAGTCAAGTAATCGCTCCCTCCTCCTTCTCCTCCTCTCCCTCCGCTGAGTGAAATGAACAAGGAAATGCCTGAGGTTGTCACGAGAGAATTAAAGTCGGGTTTTACGTTGCTGCCCGAGTCCCATCAGATTTCCTGGTCTTCTGGTGTGTTGGACCAGCGCTCCATGGTTTTATTTTATTTTATTAGGACGTTTTATTAACATATAAACACAGAATATCCAAAGGCAGCGAGAGAAAATTCAGCAGGAGGCGGAGCTGAAGTCAAGTTCAGCAGACCACGGGGGAGCGCGCAGCCAACGAGCATTCGCATGTTCTCATTCAAAGCGATGCAGGACTGTTTTATATGTGACATAAATGTATTAATTTCCCCTTCTTAATCCCTTATCTGGAGTTTTCTTTTGTTTTTTTGCCAAAAGTCAAGTAATCGCTCCCTCCTCCTTCTCCTCCTCTCCCTCCGCTGAGTGAAATGAACAAGGAAATGACTGAGGTTGTCACGAGAGAATTAAAGAGTCCCATCAGATTTCCTGGTCTTCTGGTGTGTTGGACCAGCGATCCATGGTTTTATTTTATTTTATTAGGACGTTTTATTAACATATAAACACAGAATATGCAACGGAGCGAGAGAGAATTCAGCAGGAGGCGGAGCTGAAGTCAAGTTCAGCAGACCACGGGGGAGCAGCCATCAGCAGAGGCCACGCCTCCAGCAAGAATCGTTTGTCAATGGAGAAAGTCCAGACCCTAGTCTGAAGCGAAGTGAAGGACAAGGGTCTGGTTTTAACCAGGCTAGGTAACTGGCGATTGACTGTTAAGACTGACGGTCCTCCTTTTCCATATGAAAAGCTAGTTATGGATGTCCACAGAAAACTGGTTTGTCCATGTTGAGAAGGTGCTATTTATAGGACTGAGTTTGTTGCATGGCCTCAGACTTATGAAGTCTTTTGGATGAAAGACAAGACGTTTCAACCAAGAAGAATCCATCCAGATGACCCGACTTAACGTTTTTGGATTTATTTACCTGGATGATTGAGCATGCATCAGGACATTTAGTCATTTATCCGTCTATTGCAGCTCCTCAGACTGACAAAGTCTTTTGGATAAAAGACAAAACATTTCAATAAGTTTTTTATGTTTTATTTAATTTTTATTATTTTTGAGCCCTTCCAGAGGACTTAACTTTGTTAGATGACCGAGTTAAAGCCATTTCAACAAGTGACAGATAAATATTTCTGTAGCGTGAAAAGGATTGGGTAAGCAGTTTATTTAAGCAGTCTATATTATCTATTCCAGAAAGTCATTAGACGTTTCTGCATCACTGAGGCTGAAGAAAACCTTCAGAGTGAAAACTTACTCCCCACCTGCTGCTATGAATACACAACACCTGCTCACGTCCGCCGTTCAAGCCCTGACAGCTCCTGGCTTTTATGGCTCCACCTAGTTCAAGCGCACCTTGACTGGGTCAAACAGGGCAGAGCACGATCCCGCTGCGACCCCCCTCCCCTTCAGCAAGAAGCTGAAGGAAGGAACAGCTGCTCTGCGAGTACGGGAGGGAGTTCCTCTCAGTTCATAAGGATTTCAGCTATGTCTCCATTAGACCCCAGTGAGCACACATCGGCACCAAAGATAGCCTCAATTAACGTCACGCTGCAAGCCACGCCTAGCAGACCCTCTCTCTGCCCCTCCAGGGTGTGGTGTGTGTATCGATCGTAAAGGTCAGGGTTCTGTTCGCCATGAGCCCCTCTTCCCTTTTGAAGTTAACACTCCCAATCTTAGTGTTAATCTGCTATGAGTCTGAAATGCTAATTACAAACAAGGGGTTTAAACCGCCCGGGTTGAACTCTGCAGGCTGAAGGAATGAAAGATGCACATACAGGAAGCAAAGCAGATTGCTTCGGGACTGTTATGGAAGTTTGTTCGAACAACACTTTTTATTTCCATTGCCTTTCTATTTCCACTTGTTCAAATAAGCTTCCAGTGTGTAACTTTTATTACTTTTGGTATTTTAATATGTAACATTTTTTTATTTCCATTGCCTTTTTATTTCCACTTGTTCAAAAAAGCTTTCAGTGTATACCGGTAACTTTTATTACTTGTGTTATTTTAGTGTTATTTTAGTATGTAGCATTTTTTATTTCCATTGCCTTCTTTTATTGCTGTTGTTTCCTATTCTATTTTCATTGATTTATTATTCCAGTTTATCCATCTTTTTATCCTGTTAAGCACCTTGGTCAATGCAAGGCATTGTTGGAAGGTGCTATACAAATAAAGTTTATTATTATTATTATTATTAACACTTGGCAACATCAGGTGATCACACACCAAAGCTTTTACATCATTAAAGACAAAGAAAGTAGTCAGCATAGGAACATCTTCCAAAACATAAACTGTGAACTCATCTCAAATGTAGAAAATATGACTGT
This sequence comes from Garcialebias charrua, assembly GCA_038048925.1. Classification (NCBI taxonomy): domain Eukaryota; kingdom Metazoa; phylum Chordata; class Actinopteri; order Cyprinodontiformes; family Rivulidae; genus Garcialebias; species Garcialebias charrua. The sequence goes on along the minus strand of JBBPBX010010235.1, from coordinate 53,742 downwards.
AAACCTCTTATAACATGAAAGAACTAGCATTCCTTGAAAGAGTGTACAGGTAGTCCTCGGGTTACGACAGTCTCGAGTTACGACGTTTCGTGGTTACTACGCATCTCCCATTTACTATGAACAGCCTTATTTCGAGTTACGCAGGTTTACGTTATAAACGTTGTAACGCAGTGGCCGCTGCGGCGGAAGAATACAGTATTGTACTGTGCGTGGTGCAACGGCGGAGAAATACAGAGGCGGAGGAATACAGAGGCGGAGGAATACGTTACGTACTGTAAACGCTCTGGGCCGAGGTGGACAGCAGAACCAGCGGCGCAGCAGTGGAAAAGTACATCGGCGGTGGACGGCGGTTTTACGTTGTAAACGGAATACGGAGGATTGACCGAGGTAGACGGCAGTTTTACATCGTAAACGGAGGTGGACGGCGGTTCTACGTCGTAAACGGAAGTACATCGGCGGTGGACGGCGGTTTTACGTTGTAAACGGAATACGGAGGATTGACCGAGGTAGACGGCAGTTTTACATCGTAAACGGAGGTGGACGGCGGTTCTACGTCGTAAACGGAATACGGAGGATGGACCGAGGTGGACGGCGGTTTTACGTCGTAAACGGAGGTGGACGGCGGTTTTACGTCGTAAACGGAATACGGAGGATGGACCGAGGAGTACGACGTCACCAGCACCCAAGTAGGCCATTAACTTTTTTTAATAATAATAATAATAATGTCACATTTTTGTCATCTGTGTATGTTTCCATACAAGACGAAATTTGACTCTGCATTTAACCCAATCACCACCAGGTGGGGCAGTGGGCAGCTATAGAAAGCGCGCCGGGGAGCAATTGGGATGAGGTGTGCTGCTCAAACACACCACAAGTTATGCCGTGACTGGGGTTTGAACCTGGGTCCTTCGGGTCCCAAGTCGGTTCCCCTGCCACTACACCTACTTCATTATGGCTCCCAAACGTATGCGTTTTTTGATAATCATGTACGGTACTGTGTTAGGATAGGCTAAGTGCTTGGTAATACAGTACTGTACATGTATATGGTGCAGTATGTACGTATATTTCGACTTACGTCAAAAATCGGTTTACAACACTGCTTAGGAACGGATCTACGTCGTAAGTCGAGGACTACCTGTATATCATCAACCACCTTCAATGTCGAAGTTTAAACTAAGGTCACCTTCTGTTGCAAAATCACAGTAGTAGACATTTCTGTCAAACCTTGAAAGTGATGTCATACACTGACACATAGCATTTATTGTAATTGACTCTCAGCTACTTCCACATCAAACTTCAGCTCAGCATCTGTAAAACTGATTGATTTATATCCATTTTGGTGTTGGATAATGTTGGTTAGTTGTGGTAGCTAACTTAAATTGAGTTGATTACAAAAGCTAATCATCTGTAGAGGTACACTGGTGCTTGAAAGTTGGTGAAGTCTTAAACTGTAATTTTCTTTATTTCTGCATAAATATGATCTAAAATATCAGATTTTCACACAAGTCCTAAAAATAGATAAAGAGAACCCAGTTAAACAAATGAGACAAACATACAGTATACTGTAATTATTTATTTATTGAGGAAAATTATCCGATATATATTTGTGAGTGGTAAAAGTATGTGAACCTCTAGAATTATCAGTTAATTTGAAGATGAAATTAGAGTCAGGTGTTTTCAATCAATGGTGATGACAATCAGGTGTGAATGTTTGATTTAAAGAACAGGGATCTATCGAAGTCTGCTCTTCACAACATGTTTGTGGAAGTGGATCATGGCAAAAACAAAGGAGATGTCTGAGGACCTCAGAAAAAGAGTTGTTGATGCTCATCAGGCTGGAAAAGGTTACAAACCATCTCTAAAGAGTTTGGACTCCACCAATCCACAGTCAGACAGATTGTGAACAAATGGGAGGAAATTCAAGACCATTGTTACCCTCCCCAGGAATGGTGGACCAACAAAGACCACTCCAAGAGCAAGGCTGTCTCAAAGACCCCAAACAACTGAAGGCCTCTCTCACGTTGGCTAATGTTAATGTTCATGAGTTCACCATCAGGAGAACACTGAACAACAATGGTGTGCATAGGGTTGCAAGGAGAAGGCCAGGGAAAACTGTATTCCTGCATAAGAACCATATCCCATCTGTGAAACATGGTGGTAGTAGTATCATGGTTTGAACCTGTTTTGCTGCATCTGGGCAAGGACGGCTTGCCATCATTGATGGAACAATGAATTCTGAATTATATCAGAGAATTCTAAAGAAATCTGTCAGGACATATGTCCATGAATTGAACATCAAGAGGAGGTAGGCAATGCAGCAAGACTCTAATCACACAAGAAAGAATGACTCAAGAAGAATAAAGTTCATGTTTTGGAATGGTCAAGTCAAAGTCCTGACCTTAATCCAATCCAGATGTTGTGGAAGGATCTGAAGCAGCAGTTAATGTGAGGAAACCCACCAACATCCCAGAGTTGAAGCTGTTCTGTACGGCGGAATGGGCTAAAACGCCTCCAAGCCGAAATCACCCAGTAGTGCAGGACTGATCAACAGTTACCGGGAACATTTAGTTGCAGTTATTATAGCAATTATATTATAGTAGCAGAATACTCTGCTATGTGTCAAAACATTATGGGAGTTTTCCCATTTAACAGTGAGAACAAAAAGTATTTGACAAACTGGAAATAAATTAACATTTGTCATATAAGTTTGGTTATCTGCGGATGCCTTTGTGGACTTAACGAGTGGGTTTGCGTAATCGAGCATTAAAAAAAGTTACGGCTCAGATTCCTCCCTGTGCCGCACATTATTATGACATCAGCCACACTCTCATTCATGATCCGACTTATAAGGCAAGGACACTCTCGGTGCACACATGTGAACCTGGAGAACACTGGGCCTGCCAGGCATGACCACGGTTTTCCACAACACAAACAAGCCGCGGACGTCTCTGGTCCTGGCTGGCCATTTCTGTGGCTTAGCGAGCGACATGCTTGACTGGATCCCATTGTCAATCTGTTTGTCACCTACTATTTTCTAGTTGCTTTTGGCACAGGCCCAAAGTTGCTTGCACACAGGCCTAAATATATTATAGCAAATGGAAGAGGCTAGGATAGCACTGGTCTTACACTGCAATTAAAAATAAAACAATCATGACATAGCTTCTTGGATTAGCATGACTGCTGCTTGATCATTTTTTCAAAACTGACATTCATAGATCCTTTCTGAACGAGTTTGCTTTATGTAAATCCTTTAAGCAACTATAAATAAAACACTGATTACCTTGTAAGTCACTACATGTTGCCAGGGGATCGTGTGAATGAAAAAAAAAATCTTTAAAATGGACTAAATAGAGTTGTGCTGACAACCGTTGTAAATTGACCTACGCTGGTTAAACCTTCAGCCAGAGGAAAGACGAGAAAACTGCTGTCACGCTTATTTTTGGTGAGTATTTCCGTTACAACAGGCCTTTGACAGCAAAGAAAAGGCTTCTATTCAGAATACAGTTGACTTTGTATAAACAACACAGTCCTCCGTTGTGTTACAAAATCATCCCCAGTATCTCCAGTGTTCAATCACACAACTGGAACACTAATCTCTTCGTGTTTGCACATAAAAAAACAAGCTCATTATTAACCCAAAGTCAATGTGAACAACTCTGGTGTGTAAATATTATTCAAACACAGCACCCAACCTCCCACTTGTTACCCAATCACCCAAAGCATGGTGTTCACGGACAAACTGGTTGCACTGCATGTTGCACCTTTAATAGGGATCCTTTCACTCCTGGGTTTGTTGAATGTTTTCGAGGCATGAATCAATCGTGTGTAAAGTAAATCAATTCCAAGTAAAAAAAAAAAGCTGAAACTTCCATGCTGAATTAGCCATGTCTGATCTGACTGAAATGCTCATCTAAACCATTGGTGCTTGCACTGCTAGGCAAATGCTCAGACAAAATTAGCCACAAGAAAACGTATTAGATTTCACTGAACGCACTGACCTCCTTAACCTGTGAGTGCACCTGCAGTTTGAAGCCATACTTCAGACCCGCTGACATGTTGTTCAGTAGGTCAGGACAATTACCTATCCTGTTGTAGATAGCGTTATAATCTACCACATTTTGAAGAAATAAAGATTAGTTTGAACCAAGCTGATCAGCCAACAGTGAGTCCTAGTAAGGCCAAAACTGAACTCTCAAAAATGGCCTAGCAGTTTGCATGAATTTAAAAACAACCAATCTTTTCCTTCAAGAACATCACAATATTTTGCCAGAATAATACAGTAGTGTAATATGAAATTGATTTTAATGCAAAAGGTTTATAAAAGCAATTCCAGTCTAGTCTTAACCTCACGCTGAATGCTGTTTTCATTAAAATATCACTCGTTTTCACATGGATGCAAGGCTGAAATGAAAAAAACTTCAGTGTACAGGTACTCCCCGACTTACGAGCACATCGACATACGAGGTTCCGGACTTACGAGCTGACTAACGAACAGTAAAGTTGTACAGAACATACAGAAACTACAGCACTGGTATGTGTTTTTAGATGAAAGTGTGTTAGCTAACCGTTTGTAAACAAGTTTCTGAGCATGTTTATGAACTAGTATGTACGTTTGTGTTGAAAAACGAGTGTTCGTAGTAGCGCTAGCATAAATTTTCCGACTAACGACCGAAAATCCGGACTTACGAGCGACACGTGTTTCGAGTTCCGACATACGAGATTTCGTCTTACAAGCACCTCGCAGGAACGGAACTCGCTCGTAAGTCGGGGACCACCTGTATTTACAAAATGCCGTTCCTTTGTGGACTGAGCTTCTTGTTCTTTCATTTTCACAGGTTAACTGGAGAAACGTGGCGGGGTATGCACACATTTTGACTAAGGCTGAGCTCACCCATGAGTAGTTTCCACTTCACCCCTTTCCTGATAAACTGCGACGACAGAAACCGACGCTTTTCAGAAAGGGGCTGAAATGTAGATGTTGCCCAAATGTCTGTTTTCTTTTTTTTTGGGCAGTGCCATGTTGTATTTTTGGAGCCAGAGTCCTCAAACTATGGTGTTAAGGTTGTATAATCAATATGAAATAACCTCTCACTCTCGACGAAGACGGATGCTCTCTTTCCCTCTCCTGCCTCCCCTCTTGCTTTTGCTTTGTTTTTGTGAACCTTTTTCAGAGTCCCTTTTTGCATACCTTCCAAAACTATGGATTTGTTCTGCTGGTTTCTCAATGCAATTGATCAAATTTTCTCACAAGAAGACATGGTAAAGGAGAGCCCTCTTCTCTGAAACATAATTGGATTTATGATAACTGGATTCTGCTTTTTGGAGTTGGTGGAAATCTGGATTGTCGACAAATTCTGATTCATCAGCAGCTGTTTAAACTGGCTGGAATGTGTGTGCCGGGCTTGGAAACTCAGACTGTGCGAACTATCTGTGGACCTGTATCAGAGCTGAGCAGGCAGGACTGAAAATTTGTGGCAGCGCTCATACACTGTTGGAAGGAAGAGATCTTGGAGAAGTTGTAAGCCCGACTTTGGCGCAAGTAATCACAATTGGGCTGGTTGGAGTTGCCATGAGATGTACTAGCGACACTGTAAAGGGCAGACGTGGATATTAACGAGCTCAGCCTGACCCAAAACAATGTTGAAATATGAATCTGGCTCTGGCCTTGGAAGGCTGACTATCTCAATTTCTTCTTGGATGTTACGGAAACAAGACGGTTGGATCTCCTCCTACAACCCCCCCGAGAACATTTGTGGACCCTTATCAAACCGGCTGAGAGACACTGTAACATCTTTATCAGGACTATGGAAACTATCTGGAAGTGTTCATTGACAATCTCACCGTCTTGTCATCCTCCCCCCTTGACAATCTCACCGTCTTGTCACCCCCCACCCCCCTGCAAAATATATTATGTCTTTCTATGTTGCTTGCTGAGGTAGATTTTTTGCTACCTTACACTGTGCCCTGTGTCAAGGACACAATGTGAGATCTCTTTTTTTATACCTTGTCTCCTCATGTTTTCTTACCCTTTTCTTATCTAAGCAATAAGGGCATCACTCATAGGGAGACGCAGCCCCGGTACCGTCCATCCTTCCGACAACTGTACGGAACAAAATTTTGCTGTAGTTAACTGTACAATGACAATAAAGTTGATTCTGAAAAAAAAAAAGAGTCCCACCTCACTGATAGGCTGTCACGTTGTCAGTCTCAGCGTAACACAATTCTTTCTTTAAGCCTCAAATACCGAACTGCGACTACCGGTAAACATGTTAAAGAAATGCATCTTCGGGCACACAGTAGCAAGGTAAAACCTACACAAAGTCAATACCTGAAAAACATTCCTTATGTGTAGTTTTACTTTATAAATCAGGAACACGTCCTATCCATCCACATGGAGGGGGCGGAACTTCAAATTTGTACTGGAGCCATCCACTAGGGGGAACTTCTTTGTGGTTTCAACTTCTGGGCTCTGGTCCCACTTCAGAAGTGTGGATAACGGCAAATATCCATGTTTTCAACTTCTAGTTGCCTGAATGGTAAACTGATAGAGGTGTGTATCTGATGGGAATGTTTAGTCTGTGTTCAGCCTGAAAGTGGACCTGTACGGGGAACATTATATACGGTATAACATGGAAAAGTGCTGCAGTTTTAAAGGGTTACCTGGTTGGTAGAAGTTGGGCGAGAGCTCCCTGGCTATTGACCTAGCCATTTCAGACTCATGTATGGCAGAGATACCAGCCTGTTCTGCAGCCTCGCTTTTTGTCCTGGCATGGGCCGTTCTGAGGACGAAAAAAAAAAAGAACATCAGAAAACGGAAACCATAGAAGACAGAGGTAATATTCACATTCATCCCCATTTCCCTCAGTAAAAAAACACCATATGACAATCACTTTGCATGCTACAATGCCATTTGTGACACTTTCCCATCAATAGGATTGACACAACTCCCTCTATAATCTTTTTCTTGCTCCTCTTCCATCACTCATCGCTGAGCTGCATCCCATTTGAATAACACAACATTTCCTCTTGCACATCTACCTCTATTTTAAATCCTGATTTTGTAAGTGGAGCACAGCTTAATGCCATATGCCTTCTGAACTGATGGTGTTTTGTCAAAACACCTTCAAAATACGTGGAAAAGTAAAAAAAAAAAAAAGTTGATGTTAACGCAAACTTAAAATAAGGTTGGATAAGTGAAGAGTAAAGATTATGCAAAAACACAAATACAGAAAATCTGGGTAAAATCTGTATTTTTTAGCGCTTAACCCTTTAGGACCAACCTAATTTTTTTTAAAATTAAATCATGAGGTAATGGACGGACAGAAACAGTAATGCAATGCATGAATGTGCCTGCAAGTATCCAGATGCAAAGTTCCAGCATCACTATAAGTATAGACAGCTGCTGCCCTGATTAACCCCGCTCATCCCTCTTCCTCTCCCTCTCCCTCTTTCCTCCTTTCTTTCAATCAATGCTCTTGTTGCCTTCGCCTCACTATTGACTCCTGCCCTCATCAGTCTGGATCCTTCTCCTCCCCTCCCTCAGCGTGACCCCAAACACTGATGTCTCTATTGCAAAATGCTCCTCTGTCCTTTGGAGGGCTGTCCTGTTTTGTTGACGAGCGGGACAGGAAAATATTAAAATGCATGAGGAGGCACAGCAGACCCAGAAATAAGTCTGCACATCAGCCACTGGACGTATTGACGGCAGCTGCTGAGGAAAAAAAAAAGTCAGTTTTGTGAATTTATACCAGTTAGGAATGGTGGGAATTTCACTGGTGGCTTAAAGCTAACACAATATAAAGCTTCCTGGCATTCCAGTTGCATCAACCTGTCGACATCCCTGCCGCAGACTTGCTACACACGCAGCCAAGAAGAACATATAGGCATCTATTTCTGAAATGTGTTGCCAAGTGGGAGAAGGCATGACTGTATGCAACAAAGCCCACGGTACAGCCTCGGGAATTTTTTTTAATTACTTTTATTAGAGAAAAGTCACGGGCAGACTGAAGAAGTGATGCAGCCTGTTCCTAGACAGGATGTGCGGTGGTGGGAGGTGACAGGCAGAAAACGATGGGCGTAGAGGTGTGATGGAGCCCTGGGACGGAGAGGAGGGTAAAATGGGAGGTGAGAAAACACAGGCATGTGGAAGGGAGGCATGAAACGGATGGCTGCTTTTAGTTCCTGGCCATGTGCAACATACATGTACCGGTACACAGTTTTAAGCAAACTTGCGTCATCTTCCTTTAGAGCCCAAACTGCTAAGGCTTGCTCAGATGTGTCAGAAAAAAATGTTGCGTGAGAGTTGCATGTGTAAAAAAATTTTTTTTTAAAATAGAGCAAGATTATGTAAAAGAAATGCTTCAAAGGGGAGGCTAACAACTCTCTGTGGCTTTATTACATCATCTTACCATCTAAAAGTGTAAGGCATATCACTTTACCAGCTGATAATTCAGATGCTTCAGAGGGTCAAAGAATGCAAAAAAAATTTAACAGCTTAACATTCTTAAAAAGAAATGCGTATTTACCACTGTGTAAAATTGAGTTGACTCCATGAGTTACCATATTTTCCGGCGTATAAGTCAGTTTTTTTGATAGATTTGTCAGTCCTGTGACTTATACGCCGAAGCAACTTATATACGTCTTTTTTTCCATATTCATAAGGCAATTTTTGACTGATGCTTTAAATTTTGAAGAACTGCAACAGCGAGTCCTCCCGCGCACGCTCACTTCACTCAGCTGGTGCAGGCGGAGGAACGCTGGAGAGCTAGTGGCTTCGGCTACGATGTGGCCACGATGTGGCGATGTGCCACCCAGGCAAGATGAAGCTGTTTTCACCATTAAATAACTGCATAATGAAAATGACGGGTCAGCAGTGACACATAATAAATGTGACTTATACGCCGAAGCAACTTGTATTTTTTCCCCCCCTCTTCAATATGCTTTTTTTTTTAACTGATGCGACTTAAGGAGCCAAGATGGTGTAGTGGCAGGGCTTTTGACTTGGGACCCGAAGGACGCGGGTTCGCGTCCCGGCCACTACATACCTTGGGGTGTCTATGAGTGCACATCTAATTCTCCAGCTCCCCGAGCGCTTTCTATGGCTGCTCACTGCACCACCTGGTAGGTGGTTGGGTTAAATGCAGAGACGAATTTCGTCTGTGTATGGGAAACATACGCAGATGACAGGAAAATACATTATTATTATTATTATTATTATACTCTGGAGCGACTTATACGTTGGAAAATGCGGTAATCAGCTGTTGTGAGTGTCAAAACCAGACTCCCGCCTTACAAACGCAAACCCATTATCATCTGCATTTTGACGTTACGGTGGCAAGCAGTAAAGATGCATTTTTCAGGACAAATGAAGTGATCCGATCTGATTCAAAGCAAATATCTGGACGACAACAAAGCACTAGCTCACTGTTGACCTTTGCAACTAGTTTCAGGTTCTGTAAGTTATCAAACGGGGCACCTGCCTCCTCTCTGCTTATGAATATAAAGCAACACCTGCTCACATTGAGCTCAGGACCTTGTGAGACTCTGTTCTGGGGAGGAGTCTGAGCAAAGTGTTTAAACCTGCTCATGCGACTGCAAAGGAACCAGAACCTGGACCCGGTTTAGACCAGGGCTCTGCAACTATTACAACCAAAAGAGCCTATTCTTTCCTCAAGTAAAACTTTCCTAGAGCCAAAAAAAAAAAAAAACTACTTTAAAGATAATGCAACTCAATATTAATGTTTAAATGAATACTAGAAATAAAAAATAATAATTATTGCTTTATGAAACTAAAGAACTTTAATAAACTGAGATGTGTTCTCTGTTATTTTTTATATCATCATCATTGTCGTCGTCATCATCACGTTTATTGTCCCATTAGGGACATTTTCCTTGCAGCAAGGTGGTGAGAAAATTTAAACACAGCACATAAACAATTACACCACACAATTGGCAAACGGTACAAAATCCATATACAAATATACAATATCTTGTGTGATTCCTTGTGTAAGTTTCTTCGTATTGAAACTCTGGCACAATTTCCTGTGGGATGAATGAAAACACCTTCTTGTTTATATCCGTTTCAAAGGTAAACCCTGAACTACACAAGGCTGTGGGAGACTTTTCTATATTAATGGCAATTTAAAAAAGTACAGTATTCAGTTTTGAAATATGACAGCATATACTGTAGTTAGTGAACATAAAAATAAGACCAGTTTGCTGGACATTCAACTGTTACTGAATTCCATCCAAAAAAGGAAGAAACTTATTTATTACAACTTAACTAAACCTGACATTTTTATATTTTTAAATTTTCATGGTTATCACAAGCCGCCAAAGGCTAAGGTGGAGTGACAACATTTCTGTGTCGGGTTATTAGATCAAATTCAAGTTCAAGTCAACTTTATTGTCATTTCCCATCACATGTGGTGCATGAGGTGGAACAAAACTGTGCACACAGGGTCCCAGTTACACCCAAAAAGAGCAAAATATAAAATGTAAAAAGAAACCTCTAAAAAAGCTAAGTCTGGTCCTCTGGACATTCAAAAAAACATGAATGTCCAGAGGACCAGACTTAGCTTTTTTAGATTTTTCTACCTGGATTATTGAGCATGCATCAGGGTATAAAAAGAAACAGTAAAGAAAGATCTAAGATATACTCTAAACAAACACCAAACAGTACACCAAAATATCTAAGATATACAGTACACTAAACACTAATGTAAAATAATACAGTGTAACAACAGAAGCCTGAACATGAGTCTGTTAGCAAAATATCTAATAATTTTTTTTTTAGAAGGTAACCATTAGATTGACATCTAAGTAACCTTTGGACTCAACCCAATTCCAGATGGGCACCACAGCTGGCTGATCATAGAGAAAAGAAAAAATATATACAATATATACCTTATTCCTGCGGGCTCTACTGTATAAATGATTATGGGTACAACTTCCTGTCAGACAGGAAGTAGCAGTAAGCATTGCCTAACCATGGCAGTGGAGCATGGACCACGGTTTATTTCAAAGTGCCGGTAATTAGCATTCAATTTAGCAGATAAAACACTGTTTTTGTTTTGTTTGCATTCATTTAACTACCATAAAGTTTACTAAAATAACCACGCTGAGTTCAGGTACCTGTTGTGTTCAAGACTGCAGAACAACCAGACCAAACTAAATCAGTGCCTACAACAACAGTGGTTTGAACACGGACCCAAAACAAACAAAAATAGTGTTCCTGTGAAAAGCGGTATAGTTTCCATCACTACAGATGAGGAATTAAGAAGAATGTGGCTGTAAAATGTGAACTTGAAGAGACCAGCCAAAATGCTGTTTGTGTGCTCATTTCACTTTGTTGACAAATCGCCGACAGAGGAAAACCTGCATCATCCTTATTCGTGGCTGGACTACAATAAACCACCAGAGAAGAGACACTGGATTCAAGTGTATGATGAGCCTGGCATCATATAGTATTTGTTCATCTTTGGAATTACAATTTTCTCTGCATTTAACACAAGCTAAGTAATGGAGGACTTTAAGGCTTTGGCAAAACGTGTACTGTGTAAATACTAATACGCCTCAAGAGTTCCCTTTCAGTCTAGTCTCTCGATGCAACATACTTGCTATGGAATTGCGCCCCCGCGCGATTACCTGAAGGAATATACTCACGCCTTTACGGCAGGGGCGCCAACGCCGCGCCAGAGGCCCCGCCCTCTGGGTACTTAAGTGGCTGACGCCCATCCATCTTTCTCTTTTTTGCCCTTCACCTCGCTAAACCTGAACTACCTCTTCGCGGGACTTCTCTGTTGCTTCATCGCTCAACTTGAGGTGAGCTTGCTCCCTGCACAGAGCGCACAGAGAATTATTCCTGCGTATGGGGTGACAGCCCGGACGTGCTGGCTCCTATGGTGGACTTAACAGTCGAGTTCGACACCCGAGGCATGATGAACGAGGACGAGATCTCGATTTCAGCCTCGGGCGAATTTTCAACGGAGGACGCAGACGTGGAACTGGAGGATCAGGGAGAAGATCTCTCCCAGACCTGGTACCTGTGCTCCCAGAAACCGACTTTTCTATCCCTGCTCTTTTCGACCTATGCCACAGAGCAACGGACGCGCTGCACATCCCATGGCCCGAGCCTCCCCCTTGCCAACAGGTCACGAGGCTGGCAGGAAACTATTTTTATTCGAAGCAGTAGGCCGCCACGAGGCAAAGGATGCCCGTGTTCCCGGACTTCCTCACAGAACTAACTCGCACCTGGGCTCAGCCAAGAGCCCCTATGCTCCTTCCCCTCTCACAGTTCCTCGACGTCGATGGGATGGATGAGGTGGGAATAGCTAACGTGCCTCAGATTGAGGACACACTAGCATCTCACCTGGCTCCTAAGTCATCCGGGACAAAACCAACTCTCCCCAGCAAGGCTTGTCGAGCTTCAGCGTCTCTACTCGAGAAGTGCTACAGAGCTCAGAGACTCGCAGTGCGCGCCACGAACGTGTCCGAATTGATGCAGGCTTACCTAGCGGAAAAGTTGAAACAGCTGCAGGCAACGACGGACAAGCAGGCTGCCGCCGACTTACTGGACGAAGCCCGCAGAGCAACAGACTTTGTACTCCGCATGATGGGGACAGCCGCTGTTGCTCAAGGCAGAAGCATGGCAGAAGTGTTCATCGCGATTCGCCACCTGTGGATGGCTTTAATGGATCTTCCAGAGGGACAAAAGGTGCCTTTTCTCCATCACTCGATAGAGCCGACGGGATTATTTGGTATAGCTTTGGAGCGATTTCAGACCAAGCTGGACCAAAGGCGCAGACAGGCCGAAGCTCTCCGGGTGGGCATTCCCTGGAGAAGCCTCGCCCCCCCAAGGGAGTCTGCTGGAGGCAGACCTGCGCAACCTGTGCACCGCTCGGCAACGCGTGCCCCACCGCAGAAGCGGCCAGCATACAAGGATGAGCCCCGGCAGAGACCCCCCGCCGGGCCAACCTCGCACCGAGCACGCATGGAGCAAAAACAGTTTTTTTCCCCGCCAGGCAGTCAGACACAGGGCCTCTTCGGCGAACCGGGACACCAGACAGAAACGTGCCTGATGAACCAGGTCCACGTTCCCACATTACACGATCACCCGCCCACGTAGTACTGGGAATGATCCCTTCATGTCCAGACTTTATTTGTAACACGGTACAAAAAGCTGGTAAATCTATCGCATGCACAAATCATGCTCTCTCTGCTGTGAGTGACATAGAATCATGTACGTCATTGCACATAAGCACGAATAAAGCTCATAAAACAGCCCCTCTCTGTTTTATTGACTCTCAAAAAAACAACAACACACAAATAACTTCAGCAGAACAGGTCCCTCTGGCCTGCCAGCCATCATAAAGGGAGGGGGCCATTTCCCCCCCCCCCTCACGGCCCACGGGGTGTTAGTCTAATCAATAAACCCCAGCAGGGTGCCTCTGATTCGTCTGCAGTAAACAGACACAGAGGCGTCTGCAAGCAGCCCCCACACCCCTCACGGAGACAGGTGAGGGGGGTCACGTGCTCAAGCCCCCGCTCCATTGTGAATAACGGGGCAGCCAATACACTAACCAGGCGAACACATGACATGTCCGCACCTCAGGGAGGTATGCCGACAGAATCTACCGACGGGGGGGACGTCAGATGCCCACAGGTACCCACAAGCTTTACACCTTCACAGCAGCAATTGTGTTCAAGCTGCTGTACATGTAAACAAATCAGAGTTGAATCAGATCTCTCTTCCCGTTTTTCGAAGGGGACTGGGCTCTCTATCACCAAATAAACTAAAGTCTGCCAAATTAAAAGGAGCATCTCCACGTTCTCACGTTGCAGCTGCCCCTTTATTATTAATGAGGGACACGCAATGTCCAGGCAGTGATCAGGTAGCACGTGACCTTCCTCTCTGTGCTGATCCAGCTCTGCTCTCAAACAAAATTCTCCCAACGGGTGAAACACAGACCCCGGTCGGTTTGCCTGGTTCCGACGCTCTGTTAAAGCCAAGGACCAGTAAACTGGACCATTCCAGTAAACGGATTGGAGTCAGAAGATCTGCTCGTTTACAAAACTCGCAGTCTCCCAGTCCCATGACCCCAAACTTGGAGGGGGAAAATAGACTTTCTGCTCCAACTCTGTCTAATACGGATGACAGGTCGCATCTGCCCTCGATTACCCTCGAGCAGAGCAGCCTGGTAGCACATCGGCAAGGAAGCCCTCTTCCCAACTTGGTTGACCCCCAGGGGTTCATAGCCTCCAGGGCCCTTGGAGGAGAACTAGATGCACCAACTGCTCTTCTTCAGGGCCAAACTATGTCACCAGAAGGGGCAGTCCAGCCGCTTAGGCCAGGAACTGTCAAAAATTTCAGCTTGTTGGCAGAAAAGAACAAGCTGATGGCGTCAGGCCTGCCGGAAAATGTGGTAAAAACCATACAAAATGCTCGTGCTATGTCAACACAGTCTCTATATGCACAGAAGTGGCGTATTTTTGAAGCCTGGTGCTCAGAAAGAAATATTATTTCTTATGCATGCGACTTGGCTCAGCTCCTGACCTTCCTTCAGGACTTACTGGAAAAAGGTCATTCTTACTCAACGATTAAAGTTTTCCTATCAGCTATTTCAGCCTGTCACGAAGGCTGGGGACACAGGACACCTGGAGCATCCAATCATAATAAGATTTATGAAAGGTGTGCTTCGGACTAAACCACCCAGCAGGATTCTGACCCCTGGTTGGGATCTTGGCCTGGTCTTGGGGGCTCTCTGTGACCCCCCATTCGAGCCACTGAGCGAGGTTAAGATAGATTTGTTATCTTATAAAACCGCTCTACTCCTGGCACTTTGCTCGGCGAAACGCGTGGGTGACCTCCATGCATTGTCTGTACATCCAATGTGTACCAGATTCGCCCCTGACGGGTCAAAGGTCACCTTAAGGCCTAATCCCGCATACACTCCCAAGGTCTTGACTTTGAACCACAGGAGTCTAGACTTTGATCTCTCCTCCTTCCCACCTGCTCCTGTCCTCACTCAAGAACAGGAAAGGCTGAAGGCTCTCTGCCCCGTGAGAGCTTTATGCACTTACATGCAGAGAACAGCCGAATGGAGAAAAACAAATCAACTGTTCGTCTGCTTTGCAGCACCTGCTACCGGAAAGGCCCTATCAAAACAACGCCTTTCACATTGGGTGACTGAGGCCATTAAGAGGGTGTACAGTAGCAAAGGTCAACAGGTGCCCTCTGGGGTGCACGCTCACTCCACTCTGGGCTTGGCCACTTCCTGGTCATTGTTCAAGGGTGTACCAGTTGCAGACATTTGCGCTGCTGCGAACTGGAGCTCATTAAACACTTTTGCAAAGCATTACAGTTTGGATGTTACTGCGTGTGACGTCACTCAGGCTGTCCTTTCTAACACACAGTAGAAAGTAGCCTTGAGATGCCTGCTGGTCAAGGGCAGATGTTCACTCTAGCATGCATTTTACTGAGCATTTCAAGGGCGTGAATGGATTACGTTCCCATAGCAAGTATGTTGCACCGAGAGACCAGACTGAAAGGGAACTGAAAGTTATGCACCATAACTCATGTTCCCTGAAGGAAGGGAACGAGGTGCAACATATCTGGCCCTTTCAATGCTGAAAGCTCGGTGAAGTGCAATTTTGCAGAAAGATGGATGGGCGTCAGCCGCTTAAGTACCCATAGGGCGGGGCCTCTGGCGCGGTGTTGACACCCCTGCCGTAAAGGCGTGAGTATATTCCTTCAGGTAATCACGCGGGGGCACAATTCCCATAGCAAGTATGTTACACCTCGTTCCCTTCCTTCAGGGAACATGAGTTATGGTGTATAACTTTCAGTTTTTCAGGTTCATTGCTTCACCGTCAGAAGAACTGAATCAGTGAAGTAGCTAAACATTCTAATAGATGTAATCTGCAGCCACTTCTTCAGGTCATCCTCCCATCCCTCGTCCACAGTAGGCTGACTACTAGTCAAACTAATAGTTTGACTGATGTCTTGTTTGAGCTATGACAGGTGGTGTTCCTACATGTTTAAATTAAATCCACAATGCTTGGAAACCACATTAGCTCATACTGTTCACACATTAACAAACACCGGTTCTAGTCCGTGCCGGAAGTCGCGTGCATAAAATCATGCAAGGCATCACACGGTGGCTAGGAATAAGGTGGCTACAGTAATACTGCAAATGTTAAAGCTATTCAACTTAAATTTTTTGTGGCAGTGAGCAGTGTCTTCAGCACACGTTAAAGTGTGTGTGACATGATTTTGGAACTATGCATAAAGTGGCAGAGGAGCTACTTAGCTTTGATTTTGTGTACACAGATGCTTCGAATAATTAATATACAAAAGTATTTTTTAATAAAATAGTTCTCTTCAGAGCGTAGCAGTTTTTGGGTGGAGAAAGGAGGGGTCAAACGCTGACGCATTGTATGACACAATCGCCAGAACGCAACTTGTAAATAACTATGGCAGAGAATATAGAAACCGAGGAATTAAGCAATTTAAGTGAAGATTTGAGCGATTTGTCTTCAGTTTGAGAAGCCGAATGTAAGTTTGAGTGATGAACAAGAAACAGCTGGTTCTAATTTAGGTCTGCACCCGTATTTATTTGACTCTTACCGTTCAGTGAACGAGGTGGTGCGAGGAGAAATCCGACAATTTTAAAAAGCACTCCTTGGGGTCAAACTCAATCAGATGATATTGACGGCTGTTATATGTGATCCAGTGCCATTTGGTGATTGAGTTTGACCCCAAGAAGCGTGGCAACTGTCTACCAGAGGTTCCCAACCCTGGTCCTTGAGGAACACCATCCTGCATGTTTTAATGGTTTCCCTGCTCCAACACACCTGATTTTAATAAATGGGTGATTTACAGGCTCCTGCAGAACATGAGGAAGTAATTAAGTCACTGAATCAGGTGTGTTGGAGCAGGGAAACAAAACTAAAACATGACGGATGGTGTTCCTCAAGGAGCAGGGTTGGGAACCACTAGACTCTAAACAAAGGGTCTGCAACCTGTGTCTCTGAGGTCATACAGGTCTTTGACTATTTTTAAATTTGACAAATCACATAGAAATTAATGTTTATACTGTAAAACTCTAGTTTTGGCAGTTCAGTTCACATTCATGCAATAGAACTAATAAAACTTGTAGTTTGCACTGTTGATGACAATATATTGAATAAAGATGTTGCACAATTAGTTCGGGCCAGTTTGGCAATAGGTGTGGCAGATGCGCTTTTCTCTTTGAAATATGATGGGAAAGAAGAAGGGAATGTCCAGAAAGAAGCATAAAAGAAAATAATGTCAGAGTTAGAGATAAAGAAAACAATCAAGACAGATTGCCTCTTTAAATACTCTTGGACATCTAGAACAGCTGAGGTATGCATCGCAGCTTCTCTAATTTTACTGAAGGCTTGAATTTCAAACCCAAGTTTGCAGCACGATGCATCCTGCTGTGAGGGTTATCAAATCTCTCGGCCTCCATGTGAAAAACACAAAGCATGCCTTTGCATTATGCATGTTTGTTTTTCTGCGCTGTGTGTGCAGATTTCGTAGAGTGAAGCTTCATTCTGTCACTCCCCACGCTAAAGGCCTATTTTGAGGAAAATCTTTCACACATGCTAACACCGTTCTGAAACTTGATTTGTCGTTTCGTTCTTTTCTACCTCCTCTTCCCTTATGGTTCCAGCTTGGCAACTGGAGTGCTGAATGGTACAGTAAATGTCCAGGAAATAAGAAAGCACTTGTGCACCCCACTACAGCAACCCGCACCTTTAGGAACGTGCTTTCATTGCGCAAACAAACACAAACGAGAAGACAATTCAAGTGCATCACTTTGAGATTTTTGTTAAAGAAAAGTACGTTACAAATTAAATTCATTTATTATTATTATTATTATTAT
>JBBPBX010010235.1:24664-35553 GCA_038048925.1 Garcialebias charrua | reverse complement strand
GTAGTAGTAGTAGTAGTAGTAGTAGTAGTAGTAGTAGTAGTAGGAGGAGGAGGAGGAGGAGGAGGAGGAGGAGGAGGAGGAGGATTTCTCAAAATATGCTCCAAGTCATATCCAAGAACACCTTTTATTAGAAATTAACTTTTTGCCCAATATCTTGCCAAAGTAAAGCCCCCAGCAGCACAGACAATCAGCACAAATTAGAATTTAGCTTAAACCCTAACGCAGGATTGAATTCCTGACCGTTACGAATTCAGGATTACCCAAACATTACTAACACCATTAAAAACTGGCGCTGAAATTATTTTGGAATTACTTCTGACCCATGCTACGTTCTTACTTTACCAGAGGCGGTTCAGGTGAGGAACAAAAACTACAACAAATAAGGTTTTAAGTGGAAGAGTGGCTGGGATTAAGAGAGTAATGCAAAAGCTACGTGGCTGTTTGGTGGAAATGTTGGTGCATGGTCAAGTCTAACAGATTAGATTTTACCTCATTGTTTCATATAGCAAGACATACCTGGGTGCTGCGTCATCTCATTCTATTTTATTCCGCGTCTCTCTTTTTGTAAAAATAAGAAGACTCAATATCCAATACTTTAGCATTTCTCTTTAAGATGGGAGATCCTAGTGCGTTACTAGACAATATGACAATATTAATATGACAATATGCAAAATACTATGAAAAATAAACAATAGAAGTGTTTCTGTTTAACTGAATCAGAATCAGAATAAGCTTTATTATCATTGCACTGAGATACAGCGAGAATATGTCTACACAGTCATCCGAAAGATGGGCGAAGTGCACGTTGCTGCTGCTCCTTGAGAGCGCAGCCTTTTATCCTTTTCAGAATACATGTCTTTTAGATCCTACTGGAACAGGACCCGAGAACTCTATTTGACAGGATGCGTTCCAGTAACTGTTTACGAATGAATAAAACTATATTGACCATCGAACCCGGTGGTGGACACCGGCAGTGAGGGATGCTGTCAGGCTGAAGAAGGAGTCCTATTGGGCCTTTTTGGCTTGTGGGACCCCGGAAGCAGCTGATAGGTACCGGCAGTCCAAGCGGCATGCGGCTCGGGTGGTTGCTGAGGCAAAAACTCGGGCGTGGGAGGAGTTCGGAGAGGCCATGGAGAATGACTTCCGTACGGCTTCGAGGCGATTCTGGTCCACCATCCGGCGTCTCAGGGGGGGAAAGAGGTACGCGACCAACACCATTTATGGTGGGGGTGGCGTGCTGCTGACCTCAACTCGGGATGTTGTGAGTCGGTGGGCGGAATACTTCGAAGACCTCCTCAATCCTACTGGCACGTCTTCCACTGAGGAAGCGGAGCCTGGGGACTTTGGGTCGGGTTCTCCGATCTCTGGTGCTGAGGTCGCCGAGGTGGTTAAAAAGCTCCGCGGTGGCAAGGCTCCGGGGGTGGATGAGATTCGCCCGGAGTTCCTTAGGGCTCTGGATGTTGTAGGGTTGTGTTGGCTTACGCGACTCTGCAATATCGCGTGGACATCGGGGGCAGTTCCCTTGGATTGGCAGACTGGGGTGGTGGTTCCCCTATTCAAAAAGGGGGACCGTAGGGTGTGTTCCAACTATAGGGGGATCACACTCTTAAGCCTCCCTGGTAAGGTCTATTCAGGGGTTCTGGAGAGGAGGGTCCGTCGGATAGTCGAACCTCGGATTCAGGAGGAGCAGTGTGGTTTTCGTGCTGGTCGTGGAACACTGGACCAGCTCTACACCCTCAACAGGGTCCTGGAGGGTGCGTGGGAGTTTGCCCAACCAGTTTACATGTGCTTTGTGGACTTGGAGAAGGCATTCGACCGCGTCCCTCGGGGGGTTCTGTGGGGGGTACTCCGGGAGTATGGGGTACCAGGCCCATTGATATGGGCTGTTAGGTCCCTGTACGACCGGTGTCAGAGCTTGGTCCGCATTGCCGGCAGTAAGTCAGGCTCGTTTCCGGTGAGAGTTGGACTCCGCCAAGGTTGCCCTTTGTCACCGATTCTGTTCATAACTTTTATGGACAGAATTTCTAGGCGCAGCCAAGGTGTTGAGAGGATCCGTTTTGGTGACCTTAGAATCGCTTCTCTGTTTTTTGCAGATGATGTGGTCCTACTGGCTTCATCAGTTCGTGATTTACAACTTTCACTGGAGCGGTTTGCAGCCGAGTGTGATGCGGCCGGGATGAGGATCAGTTCCTCCAAATCCGAGGCCATGGTCTTGAGCCGGAAAAGGGTAGCATGCCCTCTCCGGGTCGGGGAGGAGGTCCTGCCCCAAGTGGAGGAGTTTAAGTATCTCGGGATCTTGTTCACGAATGAGGGAAAACTGGAGCGTGAGATCGATAGGCGGATAGGTGCAGCGTCCGCAGTGAAGCGGGCGCTGTACCGGTCTGTCGTGGTGAAGAGAGAGCTGAGTCAAAAGGCAAAGCTCTCAATTTACCGATCGATCTACGTTCCCACCCTCATCTATGGTCATGAGCTTTGGGTTATGACCGAAAGAACAAGATCTCGGATACAAGCGGCTGAAATGAGTTTTCTCCGCAGGGTGGCTGGACTCTCCCTTAGAGATAGGGTGAGAAGCTCAGTCATCCGGGAGGGACTCGGAGTAGAGCCGCTGCTTCTCCACATCGAGAGGAGCCAGTTGAGGTGGCTCGGGCATCTGGTTAGGATGCCTCCTGGACGCCTCCCTGGTGAGGTGTTCCGGGCATGTCCCACCGGGAGGAGACCCAGAGGAAGACCCAGGACGCGCTGGAGGGACTATGTTTCTCGGCTGGCCTGGGAACGCCTTGGGATTCCCCCAGAGGAGCTGCTCCAAGTGGCTGGGGAGAGGGAAGTCTGGGCCTCCCTACTTAGGCTGCTACCCCCGCGACCCGACCCCGGATAAGCGGAAGAAGATGGATGGATGGATGGATGGATAAAACTATACTGGATATGTAAACTGAAAATACCGTAATTACATAAACACTCATTTTAAACACAACAGCCACTTATGAGCATCTTAATATCACAGGATTTTCACGTCTACCCTTAAAAAAAATCTCTGCCCCTAAAAGAGTGGTGGGGGTGAGTGCCGAGCTAACAAGGCAGTTGTATGCAGGCAGGAGCCATGAACAAATGGAGGAGGCGCTTGGAGGTTTCACATGTGCAGTCGGACAGTGAATTCAGCGGAGAAGAGTCGGCTCGGAAACATCAAGTGGGGGGGAGTTAGGATACTTGACAAAAGCAGAGTGTTTATAAATGTAGGTAAACATAGATGTTTAACAACCCATTAAAATACAGTACACACCAAAAAGACAAAACAACTATGACTAAGAGTATAAAAAGTAACAAAACATAGATCTTGACCCAACGTTTGGCCAACACAGCTATGACTCTGCCATTGGGCCGAGATGGGGTAGAGGCAGGGCAGCCGACTCAGGACTCGAAAGTTCTGGGTTTGATCCCCAGTCATTGCACATCTTGTGGCATCTCTGAGCAGCACACCCTTTACCCAAATTGCTCCCCAGGCCCTTTCAATAGCTGCCCACTGCTCCACCTGGTGGTGGATGGGTTAAATGCGGAGAGCTAATTTTGTCATTGTATGGAAACATACAATTATGACAACACATAACACATTATTATTATTCTCAATATAAGATGAGCTTTGTCTAAAACTCTTGCACAAAAAGCAGCAGATATGTGTTCGCTAAAAGTATCCTTTTATTATCTCTTTGCAACAAAAGGAGCCACACAGAGATCGAAGATTTTTAACCCGGTTACTTGCAGGGGCAAACGGTCACAAAAAGATTTACGCTGATGTTTCAAAGTTACATGCTCAAAACTCCGTCATGAGAATCAGCAACCGGTTGCTGATTCTCAAAAATTATATCGTGATATTTCAGAGTATTATCACGATAACGATAAATTTCGTGATATAACCTAAAAAAAAATATCATATGTATTTATTTGACAAAATTAACTTAACATGTTGCTTTGCAGTATTATATAAAAATTTTAAAAACAACAAGGGGTAATTTTACTGAAATTACTTTATTTAGTAAAGTATTTAGTCTCCAAGTAAAACTACACCTGCACTTTAGTTTTTGTGGTGTTTTTTTATCTATATTTTGTGCAGACTTTTTCCAATCTAAATAACAATCATTTTTAAAGTGCAGGTGTAGTTTCCTAAAACAACTAGCCTAAATAAAATGAAGTTTGTGTCATTCCTCTGATTCATTTTTTTAACGGATCTGTCTCTGATGGAGTTGTAATGTATACAGCAGTGTTTTTTTTTTTTTTTTTTTTCTTCTTTCGGCTTTTTCCCTGCGTTAGGGGTCACCACAGCGATCTAGTCGCATGAAGATTTGGCAGTTGTTTTTACGCCGGATGCCCTTCCTGACACAACCACAGACCACCGAGCAACCACAGCCCTCTGTGTGGAGTAGAGAGCTGATATCTAGGGTTCCCGGGGGAGCAGATGGTATGGGTTAAGGGCCTTGCTCAAGGGCCCAGAGTGGGGCAGATGAGGGTGGAGACAAGTGTATGGACAAGTGTGACCGCTTCACTTATCCCACCCACATCTTTGATGTTGTCGGTACCGGGGCTTGAACCGGCGACCTTCCGATTACAAGCGCACCTTCTTAACCTCTGCGCCACCACTCCCAGCAGTGTTGTGCATGTATATTACAGAGTGCCAGTGAACGCACCGCGAGTGAGAGCGTGACGTAGGCGCGCAGGTTCGGGTGTGAAAGAAAGTCAGAGAACGGAGCGGTGGAGGATCATGCAGTCTGTTAAGTGTATTTGTGCAGCTTAAACAATAAAGCAACGTCTGCTACAAACCAGCAAGGTTATTGAGCGTGCAGAGAAACATCACAGGAGTGACTGTGGAGCCGCGCGTGTTTGTAACACAGTTTACAGCGAGGACACGGCTGCTCAGAGCGGAGCGGGGCGGGGAGGGGGGGACAGCTGTCTGCCTGCAGAGCAGGGGGGAGAGAAGCTGAGACGCGCGCGCGTTGTTTTTAACATTTTAGCAGTAACTAATTAGCGTTTTACACCAGTACAGACTGGAGGGGATGTGCGCAGTTGTTTAAAGCGCTCGGGTGTTAAGGGGCGGGGCGCCCTGACGTATTACGTCATGAAATTAGCATATCATGATATAAGATTTTTGCCCGGGCAAGCTTTTTATACCGGTATTACCGGTAACGATATGATATGGCCCAGCCCTAGCGGACGCCCATCCTACTTTCTCCAAGTGCACTTCACCGATCTTCAGCAATGAAAAGGGCCAACTGTGTTGCACCTCGTTCCCTTCCTTCAGGGAACATGAGTTATGGTGCATAACTTTCAGTTCCCTTATCAGTCAGTCACTTGGTGCAACACTATTGCTATGGGAACGTAATTCATTCACGCCCTTGAAATGCTCAGTAAAATGCATGCTTGTGAGAACTTCCGCCTTTATACATTAGGCATCTCTCGGCCGCTCTCTACAGCGTATGTAGAGGGCACAGCCTGAGAAGGAACATCACATGCAGAAACATCAACCTGATGTTTCCACTAGACGTATTGGAGGAGCTCCAGCTAGAGGCAGCCCAGACGTGCTCCACTGGTACATTGCTCACCATCTCCTACTTCCTTAGATAATTTGGGGAGCAGGAGGAAAGAGATCAAAGAGCAAAAAAAACCTTAGGCCACTGACATTTCAGATGGCACAATTTAGGTATAAACTCAGTTTATACACAGGGTGACCTTTGACCCCTCAGGGGCAAATCTGTCGTACACACAGGGTACACATATGAGCCTAAAAAATCCCTTATCTGTTCACTGAACAGATAACTTTCTTAGGACTGTCAAAGGGGCCCATCCTGATGTCAGAGACCTGTTAGTGAGGGGGGGGGGTAATCCCTTCCTCAGTACGTCCTTCATGAAAACATGTGCACCAAGGGTTTCCCCTTTTGATGTTATTTCCCTTTTTTTTCTCTTTTTTTAAAGGAGAACAGTCAGGCCTGAGGCCTTCAGCCTGTTCCCATCAGTGGCCAAGCTGAAAGCTGCCACAGCTCTGGATGTGGGTAGAGAAGCTGCCCATGTGCCTGAGTCAGCAGGTCTCTGTGAGAAGGCAGTTAACATGGTATCCCTGAAAACATTGAGATCAGCTCCGGGAACCACGGTTTCTGTGGCCACTTGGGGGCTATAAGTATCAGGGAGAGGGCTCCCTTGCGTACACGTTCCAGCATCACCTGAATCAGAGGGACAGGTGGAAAAGCGTAATACAGCACCCCTGCTGGCCAATCATAGGCCAAAGCATCTGTTCCAAACGGTGCGTCTGTTTCCTTTAGAGAGAAGTAGAGGTCACATTGTGAGCTGGCCCTGCATGCGAACAGGTCTACAGAGGCTCTCCCATATCGTGACCAGACCTGATCCACGACCCGTGGGCTCAGCCTCCATTCCGATGCCAAGAGAGGCCCTCTTGATAGGGCATCTGCCCCGTAGTTCAGTTCGCCCGAAATATGAGTCGCCCTGAGCGACAATATTCTTGGGGCACACCACGTGAGCAGTTTTTGTGTCAGACCGAGGAGGGCTCGGGATCTTGTCCCTCCTTCCCTGTTGATGAAGGACACCGTGGTTCTGTTATCTGATTTTACTAGGACATGCTGTCCTGCAATCAGACCTTTACCAAAAAAGTATTTTACTGACAGGAATACGGCCCACAATTCCAGGAAGTTGATGTGTAATCTCGCTTCCTGCTCTTTCCAAAGGCCTCGGGCATTCTGATTTCTGCAGACTGCCCCCCATCCTGTTTTCGAGGCGTCTGTCGTGATGACTACACGGGATGACACCCGTCCCAACGGGACCCCCTCCGTGAACACGGACAAGCCTCTCCATGGTTCTAGGCACTCTGGACCGATCCAAATTTTTCCTGCTCGCCTAAACGGGGCAGCTTGTGTTTGTTGGTTTAGCCATATTTGTAAGGCCCGCATTTTCAACAATGCGTGCGTCATACAGGGTATGGCCGCCGCCAAGAGGCCTAAGAGGCGTTGGCATGTTTTTAGAGGGATCCGCTGATTCAGTCTAAACTTTGCCAAGCAATGGCGAATTGAGGAAATGCGTTCCTCCGAGAGCCATGCTCTGTACCGGATTGTGTCGACCTGTATTCCCAGAAATACGGTAACCCGTGATGGAGTCAGGTCGCTCTTCTGCAGGTTTATGACAAAACCGAGTGCCTCCAGGTGAGAGATCACCCTGCGGGAGTGAGACTTAGCCTGCATTCTGCTTCCAGCCAGAATCTGTAGGAGTCCTGCCTTCCCCTCCAGCAACCTCAAGCAGCAGCTAATCAGCTGATTAGCTACACCTGCCTCCTAGACCTTCACCTCCTGCTCTACTTAAACCACAACCAGACGTTCAGCCAACGCTCGAACATTGATTACCTTGGGTAATGTTGTGACAGCCACAGATTCTTAGTTACTGACTCATCTGCTCTAACCTGTTTGCCTTTTGCCCATTTGTTCAGTTCCTGTTCCGTCCTGCTTGCCCGCCCGTCTCCAAGGCGGCGTCTGGTTGCCAATCCTGTACACTGAATCCATAACTATGGACTCATTCAGGACATCTTCATCTCCCTTCATTCAAACTGTACTCACCCACTGGACCCCTGTCATCTCTGGATTTCGCCCTCAGTGAATTCATTATCCAACGTCGCCTGCAAACATTCAACAGTAAGGACAAATACAACTTTAGTCACAATTATCAAAGAACCATCTGGATCACAGGATATTCACCGCCTCTCCTCTTCTCTCCCCACAGCCTACTCCAGTTCCAGCACTTGTAAATAAAATATCACTTTTGTACTTGCTTGTCCTCGTGTTCTTTGGTCTGCCATTTGGGGTCAAAATATCTGTCATCATGTTAGAATGTTCGAGCCAACCAGACCCTCAAGGCCAGACCAAAGACAGTCAGAGGGACCAAGCAATATTAGCTCTACAGGCCCGGAGTGAACGTAACGAGCAAACTCTAACTAAACTTCTCACCCAACAGAGTGAACTTGGTAGCATGATACATGCTGTTGGACAACAAGTCGCCGCCATGACTACCAAAGGCCCCGAACCACTCCGTCCACCCGAACCAACTCCAGTTTCAGTCCCAGCATCAACATACAGACATGAACCTGATGTCAGACCTACCGAACTCTTTGGTGGAGACTCCAAGCTGGTGGGTGGTTTCCTCCTCCAATGTGAGCTCGCGTTCAACCAAGCACCCATCAGGTATGGCTCCGACTCGTCCCGCATCTCCTATATTGTCTCTGCCCTGAAAGGCGACGCTCTGCAGTGGGCCACTGCTCATCTCCGCGCACGTTCTTTGTCCTCCCTGTCCTTCACAAACTTTATAAGAGACTTTAAACTAGCCTTCGATCACCCCTTGTTGCAAGAGGAAGCGCAACAAAGATTATTCACAATCAGACAGGGTTCAAGATCTGTCGCCGAGTTCTCCATCCGTTTCCGGGTGATCGCGGAAGAGTCAGGCTGGGGAGAGATCGCACTAAAAAGCGCTTTCCGAAACGCGCTTAATGACAACATTAAGGACCAAATCTCCATACAAGAGCCTCCCCAGGATTTAGAAGATCTAATCTGTCTCGCAATTAGAATCGACACTCGAAACAGAGAACGTAAATTGGAAAGGGACTACAAATCCTGGAACCGCCCCTCAACCGGAAGTAGTTCCCCGACACCAGTCTTCCCCGAACCAGAGCCTATGCAGGTGGGTCGGGCAAAACTGTCCCCTGAGGAAAGACAACGTAGATTATCTGCAAATGAGTGTCTATATTGTGGAAAAAGTGGCCACTTTGTGAAAAACTGTCAGCTCCGTTTAAAAGGCCAGAACCACCAATAAATCAGGAGATATTGGTGGGTAATTTAACTTCAACTCCTGAGAAAAATTTCTGTCTCCCTGCTACTGTTTATTTTGAAAATGATTCTTTTTCCACTCAGGCTTTAATTGACTCTGGTGCAGAACAGAATTTGATTTCCTTGGATATTGTGAAGTTTCTTAACCTACCCATGCTTCCTTTAAACAGCTCTGTCAGTGTCAGAGGCCTCACTGGACAGACCATCACCTCCATCTCCCACTGGACTCAAAACATTCACCTGGTGCTGTCAGGTAACCATCATGAGAGATGTGATTTTTTCATTTTTGATTCCCCTAAGCCCCAATTGATTTTAGGTTACCCATGGCTGCTAAAACACAACCCACAGATTAACTGGAAAAATAACATGATTGAACATTGGGGTGAGGCCTGTTTAGTCGATTGTTTACGTTCTGCCATCTCTTCTGGTTCTGTCTCACCCCCCAGTAAGGAAGAGATTGACCTTTCCAGAGTGCCCTCCGTATATCATGTGCTTGCCCCAGTTTTTAGTAAACAGAAAGCCATCTCCCTACCACCTCACAGACCTTATGATTGCCCCATAGATCTCCTTCCTGGTGCCCCTCTGCCATCTAGCAGACTGTACAACCTGTCAGGCCCAGAGAGGGAGACAATGAGGCAATACATAGAGGAATCTTTACAGTCAGGTATTATCCGCCCGTCTACTTCTCCCCTCGGTGCAGGGTTTTTCTTTGTTTCAAAGAAAGATAAGACTTTGAGACCCTGCATCGACTTCAGGGGACTTAACAACATCACTATTAAAAATAAGTATCCCCTTCCTCTAATTGACTCTGTGTTTGAACGGCTTCGGGACTCCAGAATGTTCACTAAACTAGATCTCCGCAACGCCTATCACTTAGTGAGAATTCGAGAAGGGGACGAATGGAAGACCGCTTTTAAGACACCCCTAGGACACTATGAGTACTTGGTCATGCCCTTTGGACTCACTAACGCCCCTGCCGTTTTTCAAAACTTAATAAATGATGTCCTGAGAGATTTCCTGGATGATTTTGTGTTTGTTTATCTTGATGATATTTTGATTTTTTCTAAGGACCCCGCTCAGCACACCAGACATGTCAAAGCAGTTCTCCAAAGGCTTCTGGAGAACAAATTATATGTGAAAGCTGAGAAATGTGAATTCTCTGTGCCTTCTGTGCCCTTTCTGGGATTCATTTTTGAAAAAGGACAGGTTCGATCCGACCCAGAGAAGATAAAAGCGGTGGCAGAGTGGCCCACACCCCAGGACCGAAGACAGCTCCTACGGTTTCTGGGTTTCGCAAATTTCTACCGACGCTTCATCAAAAACTACAGTCAGGTAGCCTTGCCATTAACACAACTCACCTCTCCCATCCGTAAATTTGTCTGGTCCCCAGAGGTGGAGGCCGCCTTCCAGGAACTTAAGAGGCTCTTTTCGTCCGCTCCCATACTTTCCCATCTGGACCCTCATCGTCAGTTCATCGTGGAGGTGGACGCGTCCGCTACAGGTGTGGGAGCGGTGCTCTCGCAGCGATCCCCTACGGATGGTAAGATCCACCCCTGCGCTTTCTTTTCTCGGCGTTTGTCCCCTGCCGAACGCAATTACGATGTGGGTAACAGAGAACTGTTGGCCATCAAGATGGCTCTTGAAGAATGGAGACACTGGTTGGAGGGGGCTGAATTACCATTTGTGATATGGACAGATCACAAGAATCTTGCCTACATTCAGGGAGCAAAGAGGCTCAATGCCCGTCAAGCACGTTGGTCTTTATTTTTTGCACGCTTCAATTTCTCCATCTCATACATACCCGGTTCTCGTAACATTAAACCTGATGCTCTTTCCCGCCAGTTCTCCTCTTCAGAGACCGAATCACCGGAGACTATTCTGCCCCACTCCTGCACTGTGGCAGTCATGACCTGGGACATTGAGAGAGAAATCCTGGAGGCCTAGAAGACCGAACCAGACCCAGACACTGGTCCCCCAGGGAGAAAGTATGTTCCCTCTGCAGCCATCAGCAAAGTCCTCCATTGGATC